>VURO01012503.1:41092-59806 GCA_015108175.1 Pelvicachromis taeniatus
TATTCTATATCTTTAATATTTGCTATAAAGGTTACAGGTAAATGAGGTTATTGTATGGCTGTCAGATCAGTTAAGATTAAGTGAAAGGTGCCCTCTGTTCAGGATTGTAGAATCAATATCAACATCTTATTTTCTGGTTTCCTATTTCCCAAGATCCCCAGACCTTGATAGAAGCTGCAGCAACTTAATCAGCAGTTTAAGGAAAACACTTTTGCTCCTCTGGCTGACAATGAAGGACAATGAAGACAGCGGCTGTATGTCTAGCTGTGTGACTCGAGCCCAGTGTGAGCCCGTATTTACATTTCAGTCAATAGAGTATTCACTCATCTGTTTGAATGACCTTGTAAAGTCAGTAATCCCTGCTTCACAATGAATAAATACATAAACAATGAAATTTCATCGTCTCACAGTCACTCATTTTGAAAGAAAGTGAGACAAGAGACACAGAGGGAAAAAGGAGAGAGGTGTGCGACTCTGATGCACAGTAATTCACTGACTGATAAGTAATTGCACTCTCGCAGAGTGCAGTGACTGCTGTTTGTTACTATAGGAAAGTGACTGGGGTAATGGTCCAATCCATATTGGACCTGTGCAGAAAATAGCAAGGTAATCAATGTGTCTGACCAGCTGCTGTGTAGCGCTGTATAGCATGTAATATATAGTACACGTTCTTGACAATGAGTTGGCAGAAAAGCTGAATGCAGCCGGCTTAAATGCTGTTTCTGTGTGTATTGTTTTGCATCAGTATTACTTCCAACTTGGCACAAAACAGCAGCAAGGAGTGCACCAATTTTAAAAAGCAAAATTTTCAAAAAAGCTCGAGAGATAAAACTGCATCCACTGTGCCCTGTCTGCCACCTGATGTTTTATTCAGAGATGAGTCCAGTTCACATCACTTCACTTCACTATAGTGATTTATATAGGGCCAGCTTGAACAAATGAGGATTTTTTTTTTCCGTCTCCTCAACGCAAAGACAAAGACAGAAGGAGGAGAAAGCTATTTGCAATTTGGAGCATCAATAAAAATGCAAATAGAGGGAAACCATTTCTCAGCTGTGACAATGGAGGCGTTGTCATTGCAGCGCCCAAAGACAGCGAGACGGATGGACCCACCCGTATCCACAACCCAGAATTCTTTATCTTTAAACTGTAACACTCAGAGTTAGAGAAGAAAGGGGGGTTTCTTTCTTTCTGCAAATGCTGCTTTTTGTAAAGATGATGTTTTTTGTAGTGCATGGCAGGGATTTTTGCTTCACAAGTGCAGATGTATACTTCACATCGTGATGGAGGTGTCAGTGCTGGGAAGAGCAGGCCAGGGTCTGTCAATCAATCAGAGCTCACAGATATGCTGGAAGAAGAAAAAAAAAGAAGCATATGTGTACTTTGAAAGTAACATTTTAACGTTACAAAAAGGATATTGCTGTGAAGCCTGTGTTTGCCATTTGGTAATAGCTCATCGTTAAAACCTTTTCTATTGTGACAATAGAAGAAGAATGCCTTGATGCATGCTCAATCATCTAGGTAAGGAAATCCCAGAAAGTTGATTCTGTTTATCTGTGTTTTCTGTGGGATACATTTTTCATCACTCATCCAAGTGACTTCTTTAGTCTCTCTTTCAGACTGAAATGTGGAAGCATGTGTGGTCTGCTGGCACAAAAACAGTTAGATGCAGTCCTGGAGAATGGTGTGTTTGATCACTGGCTTCGTGAGTGTTTGTGGCTGCCTAATGCTGGTTTTATGGTCGAGCAGAGGTAGATCACTCGCTGTCTGCTCCATTCCAGTCTGCTCCATTGCCTGCAGTGAGCTCTGCTGCCAGATGGGGGCAGTGTACAAAGTATGTGCTACAACGAGTATGTGGGCGACTGTTGCTTGTGTTGTTGTTAGTCAGCCAGCCAGCCACCGAGAAGTTGTAACAAACAAAGAGCTGAAGTGAAACACGGTGTTAAAAGCAATAAAAACTCTTCATGCTTATTTCTTTTATCTTTGAAGGTTTTTTTTGTGGTTCTCCCATTCCCGGTGAACTGCGCTTTCACTTCCTGCACTATTCAGGGCAACTTGCCAACTAATCAACATTTGGCAGTCGCTTACATCATCCACTTCCAGCAACCTGCAGTGAGGATCTTGCAGGGAAGCGCGTCTGAGGTGGGTGAAAACCCCTTTCCCCCATCCGTCTGACCGAAATCGTGTGAGACCAGTTGAGGAGGATAAAAAATTGCTGGTGGCATCCAAAGTTCTCAATGTGCTCTATTCCAGCTGAGTAGGTTTCCAAGTATGACTCCAGGCAAACAACTACAGCACACAACACACAACAGCTCAGTTAGTAAATGAAAAGTGCTGACGCTTACAGGTAACAAAGGTTGCCTGACTTCCGCCAGATTACCGATGACGACCTGGCAGAGAAATGTGGTACCCTTCAAACTTAATGTGCTCAACACCTGATTGCACCACTCAAAACAGGTGCAGGAAGGGCAGCTTGATCAGAGAGTAACACCATAACTCCATCAAGGATGCAACCAAACGGGGAAAATACAGACAAAGAAAAAAGAAAAAGCAGCCCACAAATCATTCCTGCTGAAACACAAAAGTTGCTGCCACGCGATTGGCTGATTAGATCGGCTGATTAGATCTTTTTAATGAGCATTTGAACAGATGTTGAATAAAGTTGTATTCACTCCTATTTGGTGAGGACGACATCATATGTAATGCACTATTATTGTTTTAAATCGGTTAGAAAAAAATACCATGATTTTTGTCCATTGTGGGTAAATAAAGGATAATCTCATCAGTGAGAACTACACACGTCCTCCACATAATTCGGTCTTCAAAGCTATCCGAACCCGCTGCTATCAATCAGCCAGTGAGCCCTTTTACTCCTTCTTTTCTATTTTCTGCAAGAGCAAAAGTACAGACCGAGAGGTCACGTGAGCAGCTACCTGTGGCATGTGTGGAGAAAAACCAAAAAGCCAAAAACCTCATTACTTCAAAATCCAGACGCTTCATCGGCTTCTGTGAACAAAGTGAGCAGCTGCTTGAGAACAGCAGAACCTTGAGGCAGAAGCATTAAGAAACATGTGAAGTCAATGAGAGTTTTTCTTTTCCCTGACTTGGTGTTTCCATGCTCGCTGATTCTCCCTCTGAGTGGAGTAAGTGCACAGGTAAGCTCCCTGCTTATTGGTCAGGACTGAGATGGAAGAAATTCTTGATCAGCTCTGACGCACAGGCCAATGATTTTTTTTTTTTTATTGTGACTGTGCAAACAGAGAAGCAAACGTGGCCGTTTCTGAGCTTGCTTGCAGATACCGACTCAGGTGTCTAATGCTTCTTACGAAGATCAAACAGTAAATTCTTTCCTTGAGGTGCAAAAGTTCTCCACTTATCCTGTTTTTCCCAACTGCCTGTCTACAAAGTTTTGAATATTTCCTTGAAAATTATATTGCTAAGCAGCTTAATAAACACCACCAACAACAAAGTCACGACTCCTACATCACCTCTGAAAGCTCGCACTGTTCCATACAGCGAAACCTTCATAAACGTCAGACGTATTGAGACACTCTTGACCCCCAAGGGAGCTTAGGGATTTAAATCTAATCTGTCCAAACACCTTACTGTCTCTTCCCGTATTTTCCTTCCTCCGCTTGCCACTTTTCACTGTTTGTTCTGTGGCAGTGCACTTGTTTATTTTTGTGATATGTATGCAAAGACTTCCTGCATACATAAACCACAAACCCCGCTGAAAAAAAAAAAGTACCTTTTTGTTGTCAAAAACTGCAAGTGTGTGTCTGTGTGAGCAAGCATTAGTGTGTGTCCTCGCTGGCTGGCAGTAATGCAGTAGAATTTAGGCAGAGTGAATGATCACTCTGTTTATAGGGATTTGATTGCAACCCAGAAACCAGGCCACATTCTCTGTCTGTCAGCTGCCAGCGAGCAGCCTGGCGTCAACATTTTATTCCCTGAAACTCTGCCTTTCTTCTTCCTTTTCGTTCTCACTGCATCTCCCCTCGTCTTTCCTAATTCTTCTTCCCACTCCCCACCCTTCCTCGAGAAAATTATTTATTTGCAGCCACCACCCTCCTCCTCCAGCACACCCCTCTTTCGCCCACCCCCTCGCTGTGCCTTCTGATTTCCCTGGGAACTGAGCAGCAGCAGACGTCTGCCTTCTTTCTTCACAAAAAACAGACACACAGATACAAAAAATAAGTCACACTTGCATGAACACGCACCTAACTATATATATAATTTATACATATATATATATATATTAACACATACAGACATTTTAGACACATACACAGAATTTTTCCATGTGGATTACCTGGGAATTACAACATCTGGATGTAATAATTTCAATATTTGTTTACTCTAAGCTCCCAGTCCCCCAGTATGTGGTAACAGAAGTTTATGAAACCAAATTAATTATGTGTGCCAGTTCCCACAGGACCCTGCTCGCAGATTTGTACAGAAGATTGGAATGTTAGTCCCCTCTGACCTAAAGTGGTGTTTTCCACTGTCTATCTGCAAATATGCACCAGAAACTCTGTGTGTGTGTGTGTGTGTGTGTGTGTGTGTGTGTGTGTGTGTGTGTGTGTGTGTGTGTGTGTGTGTGTGTGTGTGTGTGTGTGTGTGTGTGTGTTGAAATGTGGCTTATTTAGCAGTTGTGTGTTTTTCATTTCTATTCTCCTGGCAGCTTTAAGAGTCTACATATTTCACATATTTTGCATAGAAAAATTGGGATGTTTATTTAATAGATGATACAGTCATATCTTGGAATACAGTTAGTTTATGAGTTAATGCTATTTACATTATACTAACAGATAATTATGGGGTGCACTGGTGACTCCTAAGGCACCAGTACAAGATCTTGAGCAATCTTATGCTACATCTGCTTTAGCTGAGCCCAGCCAGAGGGTCTTTGTTCCAAATCATGCGCTGCTTCTCCATTCCCTTGCCTCCTGTTATCTCGCTCAAAAAATAAATAAAATAACATGCCCAATTACTTGATAAAAAAGGATGCTCAAGAAAAAAGCAATCCACTACTGATTTCAACCCACGCAATGCAACACGTTTCCAGAAAAAGGTTTGATACTGTACAAAATATTTATAAAAAAAAACAATAATTTGTAAATTATTTAAAGCCTTTGTTTGACAGAAAGTAGCCGACAGACAACATATCAGATGCTGAATCTGAGAAATCCTGTTTTGTTTTTTAAAATATCTGATCAGTTTGCATTTTAAACAAGCTGAGACATGAGCAACAAATGACCGGAAAAGCTGGTAAGGTTATCATTTACAGCACATCATACAATTAAAAGAAAGAAATCTCTGTATGCAAAGGACAAGGGCAAAGACAGCACTGAATGGCTGTGATTTACAGGCAGGCAGCTGTTTCTAAAGCAGACATGACTCTGTAGTGGAAATCACTGCATAGGCTCAGTAATACTTCTGCAAAACCACTCTTGGTAAACAATTTGTCAAAACTACCACGCAAAGCAAAATGTATAAAATAAATAAAACATACACAAAAAAAAGATGCAGAAACACTCGCTTCTCTGGGCACGAGTTGAGATGAAGTGAAAAACTATTGTGTGGTCAGCTCACAGTTCCAAAGCCAATATCAATATCAATATCTCAATTATCTGCACAGCTGTTATGGCAATACATATATTGCAACTAACTCTGTAGAGTCCAGGCTGTGCTTATTTTAGTAATGCAATGTCACTCTGCACTGACCTGCCTGAAGTCCAGATATGTGTGATCCACTGAAAACATCAGCATTATGAAACAAATTAAAAAATCTGCTGAGTTGTGATTGGTCCCCTCAGTTTACAAGAGGTGATCATATCCATCAGCTAAAATCGCTCAACAAACAACCGATTTCTCAGATTCAACATTCAGTATGACGTCTTTGTTTCTGCATTAAATTAATTGCCAATTATTGCATTCTGTTTTATATTTTACACAGAGTCCCACGTTTTTAAAATCAGGGTTGTTCTTTAATATTTTTCTCAATCTCCAGCTTTCATTGTAGGGGGTCTAATAACTTTTGAATGCCAAACAGCAAGATGACAATCCCCTGCTTCTTCAAAAGTGCCTTTCTGACATTCTGTAATTGTGAAAACTGGCAAATTGCTGTGGTGTGGGTGTGATTGTAGTATAATTTTGGCTTTGGAAAGATACAAACATTGGCAAGCAAACTGAACCCTCAATGCAATTATTGGAAAAGTTTCAGAGCATGTGGCTCAGGTAGTCCTTGACAATCCAAAAGCACTCTGCTTAAATCATATTGACACCTTGAAATATCTGAAATTTACATAAAATGTGAAAATTAGAATAAAATCACCCCACATCATCACTTCACGTTATTGTTGCATCGCAAATGCAGCTGCACATACACACTTGAGCTCTGACTTGGCAACAGACGTATTCTCGCTGCCAGAAGGCGGTGGTCCAGCTCACATGACGTAGCTAATAGAAAAAGCCTTAATATGTCAATCTTCATTCACCCAGAAAACTCTCAAAATATCTTAAACACTAGAACATAATTTTGTTTCTTACTTTAAGAACATACACAGTGCAACTTCACAGTGATTTTTATTTCACTAGATGCATCTTGCTCTCCAGTTTGCATCAGGATAGCAACTCAAATCTCACATTTTGAAATATTCAATAACTAACTAGAGCTTGAACAGTATATTGGTGTGCAAGAGATATGACCATGTCTGTATTGGTTTTTGTGTAACTTAGAAACGGCATCAACACATAATTTGTCGAGGAGATCGGCTGCAACACTAATGTTTACTACACACTCAGTGCTGTTGCACATGTAGCGGAGGAGCATCAAAGGGCTGCAGGCAGTGGTGCTTAGTCTAGCAGCATACTACACCATCCGTCAAACATTGTGGAGGCACTGTTATGGCACGGCTATTTATGGTTGCCAGTGGAACCAGGTTACACGGGTTGATGATGCGACTGCTGATAGGGGCAGCAGGATGGATTCTGAAGTGTACAGTGCTATACTCTCTGCTCAGCCAACTGCTGCAAAGCCATACTGCAAAAGCAACCCAAGGGTTTCTCAAAGCAAAGAAAAGTAATATTCTTGCATGGTCAAGTCATTCACCTAATCTCAACCCAACTCAGCAAGCTTTTAGTTATTGAAGACAAAACTGAATGTGGACAGAGCCACAAAAGTGCAGCAGCTGGAGGTGGCTTCAGTAAAGGCCTGGCAGAGAAACTCACTGGAGGAAACAGCATTTGGAGATGTCTGTGGGTTCTAGGCTTCAGGCAGTCATTGAGTGCAACAGAGCCCAAGTACAATAAAACAAATCTTATGTTTACAATTATGTTTTTGATACAATTACTTGTGAGTTTCCGAAAATGTGGGGCTATGTATAAAAAAGCTGCTATTTCATAACAGTGCAGTGCAATGCTTTTGTTATGCTTGCTATGTTATGCTGCTTGAATTAAAGCGGAATATCTGCAATTCAATTCATCCTGATGCTCGTAGTGGTATATAGAAGAAACATACACTTACCCCAGCCATTTCATTAGGTACTAGGGCTGCCACGGTTAGTCGACTAGTCACGATTACGTCGACTATCAAAATCGTCGACGACTAATTTAATAGTCGATGCGTCGTTTGAAGCTTTGTAAGATCCCAAAAAACGCAGGAATGAGTAGGATTTAAGAGTGAAATAACAGACTGAAACAGAAGATGGCAGCACTGCATGTACAAGGATGCCAGCTGCCGTTAAACCCTGAAGAAGAAGAAACTGTGTCCCAGAATTCATAGCGCGGCCCTGCTCAGTTTTCAACAATGGCTAGTCAGTTTTAATATTACTCTTATTATTCTTTCTGGGTCACAAAATAAACGTTTGACATATTTTCAGGCGAGAATGTACCTGTGTAAACCTCAAATATCTGCTCAGTTTATCAAGACCCCACTTATTTTCAGAGACGTCTGTTACCCACCAGCTCGATAGCTAGCCGTGGTTCAAGGCTCACTATAGCCGGTGAGAACACTGGACTCCCGGCAAAACGTTTTCAAACCCACCGCCGTCTTTCGCTACTCAGGTTAAATATGATATTAGTTGTTAGTATCAACTTGAACCCCACTTTGGCCATCAACATTTTCTTAATTCTTTTTGCTACATGTTCAACAAAGTGCTGGAAAATTCCTCACAGATTCTGGTCCATATTGATGTGATAGCATCACACAGTTGCTGCAGATTTTTCAGCTGTATAATATGACTCTCCTGCTCCACCAAATCCCAAAGGTGCTCTATTGGATGGAGATGTGATGACTGTGGAGGCCATCTGAACACAGCGGACTCATTATCATGTTCAAGAAATCAGTTTGAGGTAATATGAGGTTTGTGATATGATGCATTATCCTGCCGGAAGCAGCCATCAGTGTGTGTGGTCATAAAGGGATGGAGATGGTCAGCAATAATACTCAGGTAGGCCGTGGCATTTAAATAACACCCAGTTGGTATTAAAGGGCCCAGAGAATGCCAAGGAAATATCCCTTCACCATTAAACCAGCAGCAGCAGCAGCAGCAGCAGCAGCAGCGACGTGAACCGTTGTTACAAAGCAGGGTGGATCCATGCTTTCATTTTATTTTTAAGCTAAATTCTGACACCACACCCAAAATCTTCTAAACTATCAATATTACCTTAGCCATTACCCTAGCAATCCAGTAACAGGACGACTCTGCAGCTAACACTTATTCTAACCATGAATTGCTGGCACATATGTATGTTATGGTCATATCCATCTCCTTAAAAGATGTTGTCACACTGATACTTGTCATTGTCATTATTTGTTGTTGTATGTGTCTGTCTGTGTCTCCACGCTTTAGCGTCAAAGATCTGAATACACAGATAGCACTTCCACAGTGTTCATGAAACATACATCTCCATCACTTTGAGCAACATGCCTCCCTTACACACAGACAAACACGCACACACACATACACACAGCAGCTATCGTCTACTCCTACTGAGCCAGAAATAGGCATGCATCACTTCTCTGCTGTCTCAACAAAACATTGATATACGAGTTAGCTGTGATGTGTGAGGTTAAGTACAAAGACAGTTGATGCTGACGGCGGCTCATGGTGGGCGAGGGGGTGCCGGGTGGGCAGGTAGGTAGAGAGGGAGAGGTTAGGAGAGTGGGTGTCTTGAATGATTCATACAAGCGACTCCCAGAACGGCTACTGCTCTACTCAACATCAGCAGTGGGATATGATAGCGCACGCCTATTGATGTAAAGAGTTTCTCACTGCTTTCGTGTTGGAGAGTTCAGAGTTATTGATTTGGCCAAAGAGCTCACTCCGAGTAGGTGTTCCACATACCTGGCCCACCAGCTAATTTTATTTTTACGCAGCAGAGCAGGACTATTCGTCTGCCTGCGCAGTGGGATATCACAAAAGAAAACTCTTTTTCCTTCTAGCGTCGTTTTTATTCATCAGCATTGTTTCCCACCTCTTCTGTCCTTTCCTGCTCTTGTTCACCCCGCTCCTTCCTTCCAAGGCCATGTACATTGTAAGATAAAGAATGTCAGAGTCTGGGACAGAGGGTAGGCTGGAAGGATCACTGTTTATGGACGTTTGAGCCCAGTCTCTGAGAAAGGTAATTTCACGCTCGACGGCGCTGACTCCAGTCTCAACGTTGTCCCTGTGATTAATTAGGCTTTTTAAACGAACAAATCAGGAGCCAGGTGAAGATGTTAATTATACCACAGTTATGCAGATCGAATACAGTCACAGGCCTGCGGCGCCCGTTAGCCCAAAGGCTGACATACATAGGATTTCTCATGAGCGTTCATATACAAATCCCCATTGAGCATTTGAACATTTGAAGCTGAGACCAAAAAAGAGAGAATCACTGCTTAAATATTTCCCAAAATCAATATGTTTCTAAATCAACTGGTTTCACCCTTTTACTCCCGGCATGCACTCACAGATCATTAGTAGAAAAACAAGCAGCAGTGCCCGGACTTGAACAACACCCATAATGAGCCAGATACACTATAAAGTGCCACACTGAGCCCTCAGAAGACACGAACAAGCATACAAAAAGCAGTATTTTATAACAGACTTGAAACCTGAATCATCCACTCGCGTTCATCCTCATTATATAACAACCGTTCGATATATAGGTCTGGATTCTTTGTGTGAGTGTGGATCCTGTCAGTTGCTGAGAAACAAGTGAAATTCTAAGTTTTGTGCACCATCACCATCTTTTATATTCGCTGATCTTTCTTTAGTTTGCTTGTTTAGCTGCTAGACTCCTGAGATTTTATCAAGAGCTTCACAAGCTGTTCACAAACCAAATAACCAAAACAAATGTATTGATTTTTACATGACAAAACAATCCAACTCAGGACTCCTACTTACAAATTGTGTCCAGCTCATGACCTGGCCTAAACCAACACAGCCTCCGCAGATATGGGGAAAACATTTCATGAGCACTAAGGCTTATCAGAACAATGATGCACATTATTGTTGAAAACTTAGATAACCACTGAAGCTGCTTTTGTGGCCTGAAATGTAGTCATATATCTGAATAAAGTGTCACGTTTATCCTTTACAAATGTAAGTCCTTGTACACATTATTTTTTTAAATATGTTCATTCAGATGAACATTTTATCACAATTTAAGAAAGATTGAAAAACATTCTATACTATACTTCTATACTTGTGTGTTTGTGGATCTAAAGAAAGCACATGACAGTGTGCCAAGAGAGGAGCTGTGGTTCTGCATGGGAAGTATGTAAGGGTGCTGCAGGACATGTATGAGGACTGCAAGACAGTGGTGAGGTGTGTGGTAGAAATGACAGATGGGTTCAAGGTTGGGGTGGCATTACATCAGGGATCTGCTCTGAGCGCCTTCTTCTTTGTGAGGGTGATGGACAGATGGACGGATGAGTTCAGGCAGGAGTCTCGGTGGACTATTATCTTTGCAGGTGACATTGTGATCTTTAGTGAGAGTGGAGAGCAGGTGGAAGAGAGCCTGGAAAGGTGGAAGTATGCTCTGGAGAAAAGAGGAATGAAAGTCAATAGAAGCAAGACAGAATACATGTGTGTGAGAGACAGGTGTAACGGTGAAAGTGGATGAGTTCGAATACCTGGGGTCAACCATCCAAGCAACAGTCAGTGCAGAGGAGAGGTGAAGTAGCGAGTGCTGGCAGGGTGGAGTTGTTGGAGACGAGGGACAGAGGTTATTTGTGACAGGATAGTAGGAAAGGTGAAAGGGAAGGTTTACAAAATGGTAGAGACCTGCTATGATACATGGTTTGGAGGCACTGACAAAAAGACAGGCCGAGCTGGAGGTGGCAGAGCTGAAGATGCTACAATTTCCATTGGGAGTGACCAGGATGGACAGTTTAGAAATGAGTATATCACAGGAACGGCTCAGGTTGAGTGGTTTGGAGTCAAAGTTAGTTAAACCAAAGCTCAAATTTTCTGGGCGTGTGCACAGGAGGGATAGTGAATAGATTGGAAAAAGGGTTGAATATGGAGCTGCAAGGCAGGAGGAAAGGACCACAGAGAAGATTCATGGGTGGCGTGAAGGAGGAAATGCAGAGGGTTGATATGACAGAGGAGGATGCTAGGGACAGAGTGAGATGGAGACTCTCTGTGGTAATCCCAAAAAGAACATCAAAATGTGATTATACTGTATTCATAATGCTGGTGCCCAAGTGTGAACAGGAAGTACATGGTTGGCTGTTTACTTGTGACAAGTGAATGAGTGGTAATGAGTTACTAGCCAATGCTGCTGGCTTGGTAGGTAAGTTATATTAAGTTACAGCCATTAAAACACCTCAGTCGCTTTATATTGTAAGGTAAAGAGCCTACAGACAAAACCCCAACAATCAAACCACCAGCTTTCACTGAAACTGAGCTGCCAACTTGTCTTTCGGACTCTCATTGAGTTGTACAGTTGTCCTGAAAGGGCAGCCGGGCTATTGAACATGTCATGTTCAAGTTTCTGAGTTTTAGACTTGTGTTTTATTTACAGTTTCAGATCATAATTTTTTTATTGTGATGCTGACCTTTGGGATGGTTACTTTTCTGCTATTCAGCAGGTTTTTGCAGATTTTTGTGTTTGTTGCTTTTGAAGTCCTTGAGTCCTTGTTTTACTTTATGATTATTAGAGATGAAGTTTAGTTTTTCCAAGTCATCTTTTGGCGACTTCCTGTTTTACTTTAAAGGTTAGCTTTCTTTTGTAATTTTCTGATTCTTTCTCCTGTGTCTGATTGCCCTCCTATTGGTCTCTATAAATCTATAAATGGTCCCGTCTCCCTCTATCCCGCTTTGAAATCGCACATTTTCTTCTGAGTGAGCGGAGGAAGTGAGGAAGCGACACAAGGAGAGAGGAGTCAATGCAGCGGGCATTTAACAAAATAACACGTCCTTCTTTTGGAGCCGTCAGTTGTTTGACATAACTGTGTCATAAATCCAACTACCGCTGCATTTTCTGATCTCAGATCTGACAGTGTTCATGACATCTTTTACATTTAGGGCTACTTTCAGTGAAATGTACAGCATGTTGCGATATACGGATAAAAACGTTTGGCTAAAACTTTAAACATCCTGTTTGAGATTGATTTTTGGAAGACAGAGGAGATGAGGAGGTAAATCCTTGTTAGATCATTTGTCCATGATCACTGTTGTGCAGCCATTTATGTTCCTGTATTTTTTTTATCATTATTATTATTACTTTTTATTTTCTGTTATTGTTACTTTTGGATGTTGTACTCATCTCTCAGTTCCCTGTTATTGTTGTGGACATTATTTAGCTCTTTGGACAGCTAAATAATGTTAGTTGCCTTCGTGTCCAGCATTTGGGTCGTCTCTCCACTGCCACCCACGCTATGTGACAAAAATAAAATCTTTTTTATTTGTAACAAGCTTTAAACAGGCTTTTTTCTTCTGAAAAGTTGGGCATTTTATCACGGGAGTCTGTGGGGAATGATACTCTTTTGGAGCCAGCCTCAGTTGGCCATTGGAGAAACTGCAGTTTTTGGCTCTCCTCCGTTGGCTTCTTTCATCACCACTGGTGTCACTGCTTCCCAAAGTCTAATTTTCCACCCTGTACACATGTCAACAACCTGTTTTCTATCAAGATTATCAAATGGGTGCAAACTTAAATCGGTGAATTGAAACTCAGAAACTGCACTCGGCCCTAATGAGCAGGTTCTTTGATCCACTCTCAACCGTTATGAATGCATCTCCAGAAAAAAAATAAATAAAAGCACGCGGGTCTTTTTTAGCTCACCCGAAAGTTTACCACAACATTTCCTCTGGAAAGAATAAAAGAAAGAAAATAATTTAAAGTGTGTATAATTAACAAATAACATGATAGTGCGGTTGATCCAGCCATGTAAGGGTGACCTTTCCAAACGAGTCCAGCTGGCAGTGGTACGTTGTTTGAAGTGTGACTCGGTTCTCTCTCAGTGTGAACCAGCGGCATACAGACATCAGACAGCCTATTAAAGACTCAATTAGACGTTCTGCGTATTGGATTCCTGTGGCTATCTGTCCTATTGAAATACCATTACAGAGAGGCGGAGAGGAGGAAAACGAGATATAAAGAGCAGAAGATAGAGACAAACACACATGGCCAAAGAGAGAAAGAGAGAGACTGATAAAGACAGAGAGAGAGAGGCTGAACGGAGCGCCTCTGGCATCAAAGAATGATTAGAGCTCGGCCAACATAATGTGATCTCTCGCACACATAAGTTATGGCCTCAGTTTTTCTGGCGCTGCTGTACAAAAGCTGACTTTACAGATAGCTAGCTGGTAATCCAGTAATCCACCATAAGAACGATAGACTTTCAATTCAATAACGGTCTCACTGATGGATTTTGTAGACTAATGACAAACAAGTGTTATATGAAAAACTTGCACGTGTGCAGCTGAAGTGTAGTCAGTTTAACATTAAGATGTGTATTTTCTGCTGTTTTACAAAGTTGAGGTGTGTTTGTGTCTTTGTCACTTGTTCTCGCTGCTTTTCTTCAACTCACTCAGTTTCTATTTCTGCCATCTAATTACCGGCTGTCTGTCACTCCTTCCCAACTCTGTTGTTGAACTGCAAATTACGCTCCCCTGTGGACTTTTCTCATTTTATTATTTTGCAAAACACACTTACTGTAGATGTTTAATGAAGCTTTGTTTTTTTAAGACAGCTGGACACTTGTTTTAGAATTACACTTGAAAAATAATATTTACTGTTAGATTGTTATTTTTTTCTTAAATCCTGTCCTGTCTCGCAGCTTTTGCGATCAGAATTGTGATCTGAATGGACTGTGGTGCCAAGCACAGCTATATAAAATCTTCATGTTAATCTTTTATCTGTTTATTTATTCATTTCTGTTTGTGTTATTTCACTTATTACATTATATGTGTGGTATAGTATGAAAATGTCTATGGCAGGACAGGCAGGGGGAAAAAATATGTGTGCGATGCCACACATCGCAGCAATATCCTCGCATCCATCCAAGCAGGAGAAGGAGGGAGGCCCCGCTAGAGCGCGGCCACCCTGGTACGAGTTGAAAACATAGTCCCAGGGCCCCAGGCACCCAAAAACCTGGGACCCAGCAGAGGAGGTTCAACCAACCCCTAGCCAACAGGGAGGGAGCAGGCCAATGACCCCAACAGAGCATCCAGCCACGCACCTCAGATCCAACAAGCACCCGCAGCCCGGGAAGGGGCAGAAGCGTCCAGCGGGGAGCTATAACCATGTCCAACAGAGGCTCAGCAAGCCCCAGGCCCAGCCATGCCCACACACGCTCTCACAGACCATTCGCTCACTCATTCACTCTCACCCACCCATTAATGACACACAGAGACACATAAAGACAAATGCAAATACATTGACACATTGGCCCAGAACCTGGCAATGCCCAGGAGAGGCCAGAAGTTTTGATCTGGACTGATGGAAACATCTGGCTCCCACTTAATGGTTGAGAGAAAAACTGATTTGTCAATTTTAAACAATAGCTTATACATTTTTGATAACGATTTGGGGCACAGATATTTAAAACGTTTGTTACCCAAGTACGTATTTCTACATTTAGTTGACTGGGATTGAATTTTTCATGTATGAGGGAGTTTAGTCGTTGATTTTCAAGAAATTTACCTTTGCTGATTCTATATTTTGATATATAAGTTCTTCAAATGAAATAAACTTTCCATCTTGTGTAACATGATCCCCTTCTCACGCCACGATGATGCGTTCAGAACTATGTTTTAGTGATCTTGTAATGTACTGAGTAACTTTTAAAAGTAATATTCCCAAACGTTAATCAAGATCACTGTTGAAAGAGTCATTAAAAAGAATGATGTTTCTCACTTTTTAGCCTATTTTTATTTGAATGCTCTCATTTCCATGAGGAAATGGGGTGTCAAACATAATATTCACACAGGTGTACAGTCTGCCCACTTCAGCATTAATCTGCTGATACACACATTTTTCCCTGTTTAATATGTATGTGTTCAGAGGGGGGATTAGCAGAATCTCCTTTAAAGAGCAAACCCTTTCCACCAAATCACCCTTTGTACACACAGGGGTCTCTGACTGAGGCTGCATTACGTGTAATGACCAAGAGGCTCAATTTCATGTTCTGTTTTCTATTTGTGTTACACACACTTCCCCATATTACACTGGCCATAATTTCAAATGTATTTAACTTGCTGGAAGTTTCCCTTCCTGTCTTTTCCCTTGAAAGGTAATTTTTACCTTCTGTGTCCAGGATCTTTCTCAGATGTTTGTCTTTATCAATTAGTTTTTGGCAGGAAATTTACTTACAATTGAAGCTTCCTCACACAGGGTACTTATCTTAAATCAAGTGTGACACTTTAATACACTGTTGACCTTCACTTACCTCAATTAAAACAACTAGTTGCTGTACCAGCAGTGATTAAAGAGGAACTTTAGTGTTTGTTTCCAGCTTCATAATTGTGTTCTCGGACTGTGTAGAGTAGCTTTGCGTGATAGTGGTTTTGGTGCTGCCACATAATTCATCCACTGTACAAAACGAGCTGTTTTCTCCCTTTAAGCCATTTTACTTATGATTGGCTGCCCTTCACAAACAGAAGATATGAAGGTCTTTTGTACTTACAGCCAGACCACTCTGCCTTAATTGACCACATTAAGGATATTTGCTCTCATTGACATCATAAGCCAACGGTAGAATAAGCTCTCTAAAACAGAACATTTGCCTCATAGAGATTACTTCTAAGAATATCTAGGTCTTTATTTGAAAGCTTAAACATGTTTAATAAAAACACCCACGATTTTGGCAGTATATATATTTGCCATTGTAAGTGGACTAATACTTATATAGCACCTTTCCACTCAATTTGGATACTCAGAGTGCTTTGTACTACAAGTCTCATTCACCCAGTAACACACACACACACACAACCACGCATACACACATTCATACAGTGCTTTTATCTATTAGAGTCAACTTGGGGTTTAGTATGTTTCCCACGGTTACTTTGACACATGGATAGGAGGAGTTGGGGGTTCAGGGGGCTAGACGACCTACTCTATCACCTGAACCACAGCAGCCCCTGTAAAAGGAACCCATGTTCTCTCATCAGTTATCTCCTTTTCCTGTATTTAATTCTACTTTAATGTTATATAAACTGCAATGTAAAGTGATTTATTTTTTTTAAACTGATATTAAGTTGTCTCCTCTGTTGATGAAGTTCAAAGAGGCCTAATTACATCCACTGTGATTCACTTTGGTTAAACAAAAAAGAAAAGTTCAAAGGGGGCCCACACAAGTGCTCGAGTTTATGGTTCTTCGGGTCCTTCAACCTTCTTGTTCCCTCTCATGTTGCCCCACTCTGCTCCCGTCCTCCTACAAAACATTAGGGCTTCCTTGTTCCTATAGCAACCCCTCCTCATCTCTCTATCAGGGTGTATATACATAGCTTGTCTCCAGGGTATTCGTTCTCCAACTCAGCAAAGATATTGGCAATTATGTGCTTGTTAGGAGTGGGCCGGAGATAAGAAAGATGTGTCTTGTGTCTGATTACTCTTGCTCTGTGTTTCTGCGAGAGGCTTGGGAGTTCTCGGGGGGGGACTGTGCCAAACCCCGTTTCCTAATCTAGTCGGGGTCCTGGTGGAAATATTGCACTTTTGCGTGTATTGGATTATTCATGCATGTAATATTGAGTAAATGGGAATGTGGAAGAGCTCTTATGTGAGGTGATAGTTATGAGCATTAGGCACCCCCAAGCCCTCTTAATTCTTTTTTTCCCCCTCTCTTTGGACAGTTTGAACAGGCTTTTCAGGGCATGGACACCTCACATGCTCTATTGTGTTGTAAATGAGACAGAGTTTTGGTTTAATACAGTGACCAAAAAGGGTAAAAGGTGCTGGATTTCAGCAAGAATTTCAAGGTCGAAACCTGACTTTAAGCTCTTTCAGCAAGCACCCACACACACATGTGCGGACACATCGACACATACATGCACATAAAGCATCGCAGCCAGAGCTATGTGTTGATGAGACAGGAGCATGAGGGCTGTATGTGCATCGCTAATGTAATTCCATCTCACCAGATGGCCTGTTTTTTTTTCTTCCTAAAACACACTTTTTTTTCTTCCCCCATCTTTTTTGATCCTCTCTCTCATTCCTCCTCCTCTTCCTCCTGCACCTCTTGTTCCATCTCTCTCATCATTCACACTTTTTCCTTCTTCTCACCTCTCCGACTTACGTTTTTACGGCCTCACCTGTGCTTTTCTTCTTCTGCACTTATTTAACAGTCCAAGGCCACTCACTTCCCTATCGTGTCATCTTAAGCAGGACTCATCATCATCAGTCAATCAGCCGTGAAGTCTCTTACGCAGCAACTCCACTCGAGTATTCTGCGATGCTGTTTTGCTCACTCATATACTCACAAACACATGTCAAAGCCCATGTTCAGCTGTTATCTCTGTGACTGTTTGATCAGTCTGATACCGTGCGTGTCAGATGTTAGACTGACATGTTTCCTACGCTCAGGGCTGTTCTCCAGAGGAACAGCGGTCAGAAAAGCTCATTTGATTGGACTGATGCTGCAGGCTCAGAGCACAGGGCCCAGCCGAGTGATGTCTGAGCTGATTCTAATGCACTGCAGCATGTGTCAAACATAGAGCGACACAGTGGTTGCATTCCAAAACCAAGGCTACTGTACACACTCCCTGCTCTCTCCCCCTCCCACCACCACCACCTTTATCTGCTGCCCTTGAGCAAATCACGTCAAGGCTCATCATCATAGAGTCAGTCGGGAAAATTAACTGCAAGGGTGTTTTCTGTTTTCCAGCTTGTCATGAAAAAGGACCATTAGGGCTGTAGCATCAAGGGTACAGTGAAGGAGGTTTTTGTTTTGGATCGCAGCCATGCAGCAAAGTATTTAGGGGAGCTGGGGATTTGAATAGCATTCCATTACAGAGCACGGCAAGGCGGGTGATAAACACAGGTTTGCCTCTTTTGTTGTTTCTCATTTTCTGCGTCTGAGGGTTATGACTGCAAAGTGTGTTTTCATGGCATCAAACAATTTTTATTAAAAAAAAAAATGTTAGTAAAAGGGAGACTCTGGTATTTTTTTTAATCTCAGAGGTTTCCAAAATAAAAGTTGTGCTGTCATAATAAGTTTTGAATGTGAGTTCCTTTCCTCAGTATACCGGCAGAATATATGACTGAGCCAACACCAAA
>VURO01012503.1:59826-96570 GCA_015108175.1 Pelvicachromis taeniatus
GGTTATAAAAAAAAATTTTTTTTTTTTGTTTTTTTATAATTTTTATTTTAATAAAAAAATTTAAAAAAATATTTATTTTAATATTTTATTTTTTTTTTTTTTTTTTTAATCTCAGAGGTTTCCAAAATAAAAGTTGTGCTGTCATAATAAGTTTTGAATGTGAGTTCCTTTCCTCAGTATACCGGCAGAATATATGACTGAGCCAACACCAAAATGATTCACAAGTGCTGATTTATAGTGTTTTCAGATTCCATCAGCAAAATATATAAGGCACATAAGCAAGAAATCAGATTTAAAATGTTTACAGATTTCTAAAAAGCTTCAATCTTCAGACTGTCAGCTACGCCAAATGCATTTTTCTCCTAACTACTGAACATTTGTCAGGTTCAGAGGGAATGTCATCACTGACAGCTGGCTTTCAGTGCTTTTACTTTATCATTTCACCTCAGTCCTTCAATTTCCACCTTTCTTAGAAGCACAAAAAACACTTAAAAATGTTTTCAGCCTATTGAAACCGAGCAGAGGGGTAAACAAAATTGCATTAAGGTCAGTTGTAAAAGCTTGGCACAATACCGCTCCATGAATCAGTTTTATTACTCGAAGGTTCAAAATCCTACTAATGTAGACCTTCATGAGATGTCTTACCTGTCAGCTCTCATTCTCTTTTCACTTTGAGTTGCTTGCTGGGAAATCTGAGCTCATTTCATACCTTACACATTACAGCCTGTATTTACACCCTGGCCTACTACAAAAATACATGTTTGATGTATACATTATACATACATTACTACTATACATTTTTGTAGTAGTAACTTGCTTTGCCAAACGGGAGGAAATTGTTTACAATTATAGTAAAAATTTTCTGCAGTACAGAGCGAATCTTTATAGTTTGGGGGTTGAGTGTTTACATGTACAGTCATGAAAACGAGAGGTTTCACAGGACTCTGTGAAGTCCTGTACAAAGCTAAATCCGCCCCCATAATTTTGCAGCTTTTATCACCAATAATTGTTTTCTCTTTTATTTTTTCAGTCTGTCATATCATTGTGGAGGAACTTTGCCCCACTCGTCTTTACAACATTGCTTCAGTTCATTGAGGTTTGTGTGGATTTGTTTATGCACAGCTCTCTTAATGTCCCGCTAAATTGTTTCTGTCGGGTTGATGTCTGGACTTTGACTGGATCTATTGTAGACATTTTGCTCTTTTCTTAGTTAGCCATTCTGTTGTGGATGTCATGTTGTGCTTTGGATCATTGTGTTGCAGTTTCAGCCTAGCTTTAGCTGTTGGACAGATTCTCATTTGACCAGAATACTTATAGAGGAGTTTATGCTTGACTCAATGATTGCAAAGTGCTCAAATCCTGTGACTGCAAAACAAGCCCAAATCATTACCCCACCACCAGTGTGATTGACATTTAGAATGAGGTGTTTATGCCAATAATCTGTTTGTTTTTTTCTCTGCATTGTGGTCATTATGGCCCACTTTGGTTTTCTCTGTTCAAATGAAATTATTCCAGAAGTCTTATGGTGTGTTCAAGTTCAACTTAGCAAACCAAAGAACAGAAAAACAATTGTATTGTCATGAACATTAACAGTTAACGTGTTAACTTTAGAGATTTAACTCTTGTTTTTATTTTTTTTGCAATTTCAGAAGAATTGGACGGTCTGTCCTCCTGCTGACTTTCATGGGACGCCCACTTCTGGGAAGACTGTTGAATTGTGAATGCTCCACACCAGCAAACAGCCAAAACCTCTGTATTTATAGAGGTGGTCACGCTTGCTTATTATCAATCAATCCTGACAATCAAGTATGTTTTCTTTTTTTGACTTACCCTAGAATTTCTATGGAAGCATTGAAGGTGTACTTATTTTTTTCACAGGAGTGCATGTGAAAGCTTTCTTTGTCATTTCATTACATGTATTAAAGGAATCAGTTAACATTTTGGGAAATAGATCTATCAAGATGCTTGAAGAAGACTTAGTTAAGGCTCCTCTGTGCCTCACTGTCTATAATTCACGGAAAAAATAAAAGTAGATGATTGACTTGTTTTATGGGAGTTGAGTGCGGGAGGATTTCATGGAAGGGAACACAGATTTTCTGAAGCTTTTAATTCCTGTGAGGTTGAAAGACTTGGTTTCAAATGAATGCAGCCTGTTACATAAACTACACTGTATGCCGGTCATGCAGTGTTGGGAATCACATCTTGACATAATAATATGACATAACGTCAGCAAAGTTAGAAAATGTGCTTTTTGTCTTGCTTTAGTCAAGACAAAAAAGTCTTGACAAGATCACTTTTTACATTGAGAGCGAATGAAGAACTGCATTTCACCTGCAGTATCTTGTTCATGTCAGCAGTCTTCAGCCAAGTCACGTATTTTTTTTTACAAATAACTTGAGCTGTCTTTCTAGAAACTATGTTATTATTACCTATTTTCCAGGATTTTCCAGCACTACCCTTAATATCTTTAAGTATAACCTAATTTGATGAAATCACCTATTTTAATCAGTGATGAAAGTGAAACAAAACAAACTGACAGATTTTAATCCCAAGCAATTTACTTGATTACTTACTTATTTACTTACTTTTATTTGCCAAAACCAAATAACCAAAGAGCCTACTTTTTCTAAACCTAACCACATAGTGGGTCCAAGTGAACGTGAACAGTGAGTAAAACCACAATTATGTCTGTCATAACGAAAGTTATGCCCAAAAGAGCTCAAACTTGTGTCACGGTAGAGAGCCGAATGGATTATGCCTCTGCAGCCTTTCTGACCCTCAAGCAGAATTTTCCCGGCCCTTTTTAAACTAGAAACACTCCGCACATTGAAGAGTGAAACAACCACCATTTAACGAGGTAATAACTACAAACAAGTCAGACGAGACTATCAACAAGTAAATGGGCATCAGTGGGGTGATCACATTTGAAAGGGGTGAATACACTGAACAGCTCTGCATTTCCTACAACTCACTTATGTGCATTCTTTGGGGAACAGTTTTCTGTAGGAGCAATTTGCACAAGTGCATCAACATATTCATCACCTAAAATGTGCACACCTTTGAAATGCAGACACACACACACACACACATATAGGGTGAATAAAGCAAATCAGGGGAGTCTGTCATGGCTGGCAGTGAAGTAGAGAGCCAGTCTTGGCTCTCCCTAAGGCCAGATGAAAATATATAAGATGTACATTCAAAGTTCACTCTGAAATCCTCTGTCACTCTACATGACTCATCCCATCTCTCTGGTTCTACCTTTTTTCTGTCTCACACACACACACACAAACACCTGTGCACACAAACTTATAGACTCTCCTTCTCTCTCACACACACACCTGCTCTTGAAGGTAGAATTTCTTAGTAGTCACAGAGGAATCCATTGTGTTTCCTGCACATTTTTCATACTGTTAACTGGAGATGCTCCAGCATGCCTGAACCCCGTTTTAATTTCTGCTCTCTCTCACCGCTTCTCTCCATCTCCTTCATTTTATCTAATATGATAGGATAATCGTGTCAGTGACCTCAACTGCACAAAGCTCTCAGGTGATTATGAAGACGAAACGAAGTGGTTTACATAATTCGGTTGACCTGTCAGCTTGTGTATGCGACAGAGAGTAAGAGAGAGCGTGTTTGCGGGAACTATGCGTGCCTGTATTTGCTTTTTAATGCCACATAATGCCTGACCTTGTGTCAAGGAGTTATCAGCATTTTCCGCTTAAGCCAACTCACCTGAATACCAAAGAGGTTTGTTGGACTCAAGAACGTAACCTCCCCCCACGCTCTCACTCCCTCCCCCTCTGTTTCCATCCATGAGTCTCTCTTTTTCTCTCACTCTCTCGCTCTCGTGGAGTGTGTGAGAATTAGCATGGTTGTTTTTCAGTGCTGCACAGTCTCAGGCTATTATAGAAGCAGTACCACCCAGGGGACGGAGGCATTATGAGTGTTGGAAGAGCTAAGAGCCAAGGAACAGATGAGTTCTCCCCTGGCTAAGAGTCTATCCGTGCTTCACGCTGGTCCTGTGGGCATTCAGCCTCCATAAACATACATGCTGTGCGGGGCTATTCTAAAAGGTGCCCTATCCCCCAACCCGGCACCTTCAAGACTAACTCTTTTTAATAAAATCTGTGGCTTGGTTGTGCATGCTTGGTTTCTTAAACAGATCTTGAATGTGACCGTATAAAACTTTGGTTAAATTAATGGTTTAGGCACAGGCTGGAAAATCCCAATGGTCCCGTGCAATTTGTAGATTTCTGTATTAGCATTTATTTGTTTGTCTAAAACAGATGACCATGCAGATAGTTTGAGTTTTAAGCCACACAGTAAGATTTTTAGCCCTCCCTAATACCAAGAGACACTTCCAGTGCAGCAGACAAAAGCTTTCTTTCTTGCAAATCAGGGTGTTACTGAACATTTTGTGAGTTGCGAGATGAGCAGACAATTTCAGGTTATTTTACAGAACTTTTAGTGTTCAAACTGCTTAATTTTCATTGCAATCACATCGTTCATTTTACTAGCCTCCTACTTAAGTTTTAAAAAGTTGAATCTGATGCTGATGCTCAATTATTTTTAAAAAGTTTTTAATACTCCATTAGCTTGTTTTTTTTTTGTTATGTTTTTTATTATATCACATTTATCTCACTTTAGAGTTAATGTAGCATTGCAATTACGGCGGTCCGGCTCTTTTTGCATCCTGTTTTACTGTTCTAGATTACTGGGCTCACTGAGCCATAAGTCATAAGCACAACAGTAACGGGTGACATTATTTATTCAAGGTTTGATTTAGTTAAAAACTACAAGGACAAATTCAATTGGCAAGTGTACCCACCCCGTAAATGACCCACGTTTTACCACCCACAGCAGATACCATGCAGAAGTAACAGAACTACGCACAAACACCACCTCATCTTACCATATTTTGTCATGTTTCATTTGGCACCGCTTAGCATCAAATACAAATGACAGCTGTAAACAACTGGCTCCCCCTCTCTCTCCACCTACTCTCCCTCTCTCTCTCCCTCTAGAAATCTCTGTAGGCTATGAACTGGAGAGGGTATAATTTATCATGAACATGACAAATTACTTTTGGTCGTGTTGAGGAGTGGATTGGTCGTCCGCACGTGTGTGTGTGTGTGCGAGTAAGAGAGTGTAAAGTGGCACAGGGCCTATAAAATGATATGCAGCATCTTGGCTCTGCAAGGTTGAAGGTGGGAATAGATTAGAATTACTGCTTTGTTCTTGATGCGCTGGCGTGTTAAGAGCAACTCAGGCCACATGCATCCACAGATCACAATCAGCCCATAGGTATACTGTAAGAGAGGTTGTGCCTTGCATTTTATAGCTGCTGTGAGTACTTGCATTCAACCATCTGTGGGAAAAATAGATAAAGATTACAGTAGCTGTAAAGATTTCAGGCAATCTTTTTCTTATTTAGATGTACAAATCAGTACTATGCAAATGTCTTTAGTCATCACTGATTTCTGCAATTTTGGTAAAGAAAATGAGAAATATTTATTGAAATGTGCAAATATGAATGGAAAATGCACTGTATCTCTCAAAAATAGAGTTTATGCAATTTTGTTCCATTCTCTGTGAACATGACCCCACACTGCTTCAGTAATGTTGAGGCCGGGGTTCTGGGGAGGCCAATCCATGACTGATAGTGTTCCTCGGTGTGTGTGTGGTTTTTTTTTTATCCATGTATGTTTTTACTGTACTGGCAGGGTGCTTCAAATTTGATACATACACAATCATTCATAGTACAACATTCAGTGAAATGCTTGCTGCTGTGCAATGCCCGACCGTAAGACAAATAAGGCTACGTCCACACATACCCGGGTATTTTTGAAAACTGAGATTTTTCTATGGGCTTGCACCTTCCGTCCACACGTAAACGGTGTTTTCGATCACTGAAAACAGAGATTTTTAAAAAACGCCGGCCAGGGTGGATATTTTCGAAAACTCCCTTTTTGCATTTACGCGTGGACGGGAAAAACAGCTGAAAATGTAGAAAACACTATGTCAAAGGTATGCGCCTTTTTTGAATAAGTTATTTTTGAATTTGAATTTCTCAGATTGAATCTGAATAGGTGAGTTGTTCCGGGCATGTCCCACCGGGAGGAGGCCCCGGGTCAGACCCAGGACACGCTGGAGAGATTATATCTCTCGGCTGGCCTGGGAACGCCTTGGTGTTCCTCCGGATGAGCTGGAGGAGGTGGCTGGGGAGAGGGAGGTCTGGGCTTCTCTCCTTGGGCTGGTGCCCCCGCGACCTGGCCCCGGATAAGTGGAGGAAGATGGATGGATGGATGGATGGATCTGAATTGTAACTGGAATAAATCCAGTAATGCTGCACTAATGAGTTAGACTAACTACTCACTTTAGCTAAAGTTACTAAGTTAGCTAGGGAGTTGGGATGCTGTGTAAGACGTAAATAAACCCAAAAAGGAATGGTTTTGACATTCTTTTGCATGTTTCCCTACTGTGGGGCTTCTTCAAGTGTAGAGGACTCTGAAATTGCTACAATGGCGGACTTAATAAAATTCACAGTAACATTACTTTGTCTATCTGCAGTGTTTACAGGCTTACATACATACACACGGTTACTGTCCCTTCCATTTTTAATTTTCTTCATCTATGCGCTATCTCTGTTTACCATTTCCTGCCCAGGCTTCTAGACTGATTGTCCAACATTTCTACAGGGTTAGGATTATATCATCACCAGTTGCTTTGGCATGTTCCTGACAGCGTTTTCCTGCCTTTTTGCCGTTTACTTGTGTAGCCTAAATATAGACATAAAAGTAAACAAAACTAAACTTGCAAGATATTTACATAATATACAAAATTAAACTTTACAATAAAAAAAGAAAGATATTACAATAAAATTTAAGGTAAAAAAAAAAGAAAAAAGAATGTACTTTTTAAACTATTATGCCAATCAGAAGCTGTCTAAATGGTATTGCATAGTGGATCAAAAGCTGACTGTACTTTTCTGCCTTATGACCTCCTCTGCACATATTAATGACCCTCCAGTTTTAATGAGACCATTTCTGATGAGGCTTCAGTGAACAGTAAATGAATCAGCTGAACATGGAGATGCATTTCTCAGGTGCTGTGGCAGAACTTTGCTGGGGTCCTTTGTTACGTTTTCTATTATGTGTAGATGCAACATATAACAGACGGCTTAGTTCTGTTCCAGTTCAAGGTTTGTCCTTTATGTTATATACCTTTTTTATGATTAAATGAATCAGAGATCAGTGTTAAGTGGCTTAACATCCATCCATCCATTCTCCTCCGTTCATGTTACATTGCGTGAAGAAACTACTATAGTGGCTTCTATAGTGTAATTCTTGCATTTAACCTTAATGAGGAAACTAGAAAAAGTACATTAGTCTTTAAGTCTAAATATATGACTTTGATATATAAAACATTTGCTTTTACAGCATGCGAAAACTATGTTTTTACAGTCTGCTTATTTTTAATGATATAGAAGCATTAAGCACTCAGGAGACCACATGATTCAGTTTGATGCATTTGTCTTGGTTACCACCGTCTGTTGCTTTAATACTGGATGCAAGCTAGCCGCTGACAGTTTGGGCCTCCAGCAGATCACAGCAGTTCCAAAGGGCTTGTAAGCTCACTTCTTTCTATCTCCACACCTCTAGATTTTTTTTCTTTTTTAAATTACTTTCAGCCCCAACTGGGATTGACTCAAGTGCAATCACTTGGGACTTTGTTCAGCTCCCTTTGGACTTCACACTTTGATGTGAAAAATCAGCACAGTTCCCCCTAAAGCTAAATAAATCTTTTAAAAAGGGCAGAATTCAGTAAAATAATAACAATACAAGGGAACAAAAAGGGTGTTTATTCCCAATTTGTGGAAAGTAAGCATTTGGCAGATGCATGGTTTCAAGAGGCAATAAAGACTTTGTAAATTATATGCATGTGTTGTACCTGTGTGTGCGCGCGCGTGCTTATCTATGCAGTTCTGCCTGTGTTTTCATTTCCACAGCAGTTGTTATCACACATCCCCGCCTATCGCGTGCTAATCTTTCCCCATCAGGTGTGTGTTTTTGTTTTGCAGATATCTCTTTCTATCTGGGTGTGTGGAGCTCCACAACAACAAAGAGCCACTTAGAAATGGGCTCTTGTGATTGCCAAAGTAAGCATTACTGACCAGATATGAACATCACAACAGAGACTGGGTCAAAAACATAATAGGGCTTTTGTGATGATACAAACCGACAGGCTATTTTCACTCAGTCAGTCAGTCATAATCTCTGTAATGGGAAGTTACATAAGACATTCTCCATTTATGCACATAGTCCAACAATAAATCCAACAGACAGCATTGAAAAATAATTTATTCTTCATAGAATAATTAATAATGGATTTGTAATTTGTTTGGAAATTATTTTGTGGACAGTTGTCTACAGGTTTAATTACGGGTTATGGCACCTACCTCTGATGTAATTATTTGAAATCCAGATCAGGTTAAAAAAATCTAAAAAGATAATTGTAGTACTAATTAAATTCTTTCTGCTGTAATTGTAGTGATGTGGATAGGATCTAAATCATTAATGTCTGAATGGCAGTTTTTTCCTTTGTTTTACTGGAGAAATGGTGACAGGTTGCCTGCATAGACTGCATATAAAAACTGATGTAGTCACCATAATGTTGGTTTGTTAACTCGTACTTTGAACCCTCAGTTTAGGCACGTTGTTTTGTTTTCTGGATCCAGAAGTGATCATATATAGACCAGAGGGTGGCATAATAAGCTGTCAATCTTGGTTGATCTTGGTTACCAAGATAAAGCTGATTCTCACCACACTCAAGATTCACCAGAAACTTTATTAGGTACAGCTTAAAGGGGCCCCTTTCACCTGCAGAACCGCCTTAATTTTTCATGGAGTAGATGGATACATTCGTCAGAGGTTTTGGTAGCTTGTCACAATAGCATGCCAATATGTACAAGGAGGCCATTTGAGTACAGTGAATTCTTTATCAGGTTTGAGTTTTTTTTTAAATTTGAGATATGTCACGTTATCCTGCTGGAATCAGACATCAGAAAATGGGTACACTGTGGTCTTGAAGGTAAAGGCATTGTAATCAACAATACTTCAGTTCATGCTAAATTCTGCCCCTACTATCGAGACCAGACAACACTTTTCTACTCTTCTGTTGTCCTTGTTTAAACAGTACCCTCAGTTTTCTGTTCTCACCTGGCACCTTGTGTGGTCTTCTGCTGTTGTAGCCAGTCTGCCTCAATGTCTAACATGGTGTGTGTTCGGAGATGCTCTTGGTTGTAAAGACTTTGAATTTGAGCCACTGTTGCTTTCCTAGCGAGACATAATCATCCAAAAAAAAAACTGCAGTTCACTGGATAGTTTCTCTTTTTTAAACTATTCTCTGTAAACAGTTGAAAGACAGTTGTGCAGGAGAAATGCTTAGACCTGGCTCATGTTCAGAGTCACTTAAATTACATTTTCCCCCTATTCTGATTTTCTGCTTGAACTTAATCAGGTTGTCTTGACGATATCTACATGTCTAAGTGCGCTGTGTGATTCACTGAGTAGATATTAGCATTAACAAGCAGTAGAACAGGTGTACCTAACAAAGTGGCCGCTGCGTGAATAATAGAATTTAACTCACCACAAAAAACTGAACGGACTTCTTGTATGGTTTGTTAGTGCAATTAACCGCACGTCAAGCCATATTATTTGTTAGATAATTCCTCTATAAATGTTTCCAAATGCAAAAATGCCACAAACACATTCAAGAGGTTCAGTTCAGTGACTCCAATTAGCTGAGGTGACAAATGGCAGACAGCCGTCTGTGCCGGCGCTTAATCATGCATTATTTCTAGCAAGTTATATACCCAACAGTATTTAGTGGTCATGAAGAAAGCTTATATAGACATCAAAATGTTTTTTTGTACCAGGCAGTAACCAAGCCTTGTTCTGCTCTAAACTTGGACATTTCAACTGTGGAAGTCTTTGGGGAGTGACTCACTTTTGGAGTCCAGCTTGTGTTGCAATTTGAGTAACTGCAGTTTTTACACATATATTTAAAAGTTATCAATCCATCTGTTTTCTTAACCTCATCCTGTCAGGGTTGTGGCACAGCAAGAGCCTATCATAGCTATCAGGTCTCCAGTCCAATATTAAACAAAACCCTGTAGGATTCTCACAACTTTAAAAATAAATGAACACAAAACTCACAATGAATCATATCAGCATATTATCTCATGTGCCATTCATGTGTGCACAGAATTGGCAGGGCAAGCAAGTAAAGGCTCAGCTTTAACCAAGATCACCATACCACCCATCTATGAATCTGTCATCATTTCTGTAATAGTGCTTGTCAAACAGATTCAGAGTCCAGAGAGTTGAGAAGAAAAGATCAGATTTACACTCAGTTATTTTTATGGGGGAGAAACAAGCAGCCAAACCATTAGGATCTATATATATTATATCTATAAGTAAGATGTTATACTGTAACAGGAACCTAACTTACTTTTACAGGTATTAGTGTTACTTGAATAGAGGCATGAAACTGATATGAATGGTGAGAAGAGCGCAGATAACTGGAACGTGAACACTCATTTAAAGCAACAAACCCTCCCTGCTACAGATAAACTGCAGTCATGTACATGCACAAAAGGTATAAGAAGCAATGCATGGAGCCAAACCCCGTTGGCACTAGCAGCTTTATCACACAGGCAGGAAGAAAACTCTAGCAAGGAGACAGAGAGAGAGAAAGAGGGAGAGAGGAGGAGGATCGATATTCCAATACTCCCCTGCCCGCTCCACTGGCCCCCAACGTTATCCCACATCATTGCAGCGGACACAGAGAAGACAAACGACTCCCATGTCGTGAACATGGAACCGGTGGAGGGGAGGATGACAAAGGTGGTGTGATGAAGGGCAGTTGCGAGTGCGTGGGACGCGAGATGCGCACTAAGTCCCCAACATGAGCACTGACAGCGCCGACGTCTTTCCAGACTTGGCAGCGCAAGTGTGCAGCAAAAAAAAAAAAGAAAAAATCAAAGTGACAGGAAAGAGCCTGAGTCTGCAAGAATAATAGGGAAGAAGATTGCCTGTGAGATGCGACCTAAAAGCATACGACCCAGAAATGAGAAGACAAATAGACAAACAGGAAATACTGCATGTCTTTATCAACTGTGGAGACTGTGCAAAGTGGCACAAACCCTCAAGGGATGCGCATATATACATGCGCAGGTACATACACACAGGCAGATTCACATCTCTTCCCCTGCGGTAGGTAGATGGGTAGATACTGCAGGTAGGTGAGGCAGGTTGGGGGCCTGTATGTGATTTGTGACAGTTCAGAGTGACAGACTGGTTGCGAAGAAAAGGTGCAGGAATGAGCGAAGATGGATGAAGGGGAGAACGCTCCCTTTGTACCACAAAGAGCCCTCTGTTGTTTTTGATCTGCTCTGACTTCAAAGTGCAAAAGTCTGTTTTTATTCCCGGCAGAACTCCCTCTGTTGCCTTATCACACATCTCATTTGTGGGGCTCCAGACAAACAGACAGCAGCACGGGGTTGAGGGCCCTGCTAGACTGAGGTTTGACAAATTAGATTTTGCAGTGATTGATGCTGAATCAACAGCTGAAACAAAGTTGAGAGGGAAGGGCGGATTGAGAGAGAGGCGGGGATGACGTGCAGGAGAATTAAGAAAAAAGGAAGACGGAAGGACAGAAATGCAAGAAAGAAAGACTGCCAAAAACTGGATCAAAGAAAATGTCTCGCAATATTTATTTGCATCTTTCATTTCACGAGAATTCAGCCGGGCAGAGTGGCACCCATATTTATTGACATTGTCAGACTGTGGTTGTAATTTGTGGGCCGGGACTCAGGGGCTTTATGAGTGGAACTTGCAATTAGATTTATCGAAGCTTGTGTGTTGGTGCGAGTGTGTACGTGCGTGTAATTAGAAGTTATTGAAATGTGGGGTCCCTGTAGCCCAATGATTACAGCTAAATCAATATTAATCAAAAATGCAACTGGAAGAGTGACGCATAAAAAATGCAAAGATATAGACAGAAAAATTATGAGAGGCATGCGAGATAGAAAACGAGAAACAGAAGGTACAAAAACTGGGAAGATAACATAAAAACGCAGCTAAAACTTAGTGCCGACTTTCCCCTTTTTGCCAGATCGCCCACATTTTAATCAATCCCTGATTTCCTCTGGGTCTTAAAAGGTGCACACATTTTTACAGCCACTTATGAACATTGGCGTGTAAATTTACCCCTTTGACTAATAGCGAGCTCTCTTGACCTCTGAAGTCAAGAGTCCAAAAATGACACAAGCTGTTATAGCCTATTAGCGGTGCTGCACCCTCTACTTAATTTATTTGCTGCAGAAAAGAGGAAGCATTTAACAGTTATGAGCCCAGAGGAGATGGTACAAAAGCATCTTTTGAAGACGCTGCGTGAAAAAGTGGCAACCTCCAGGGCTGAAAAATGAAATGATTGCAGGCGTGCAGAAAAATCTAAATTCCTTGACTGTCCAATTGAAGCTGATTCCAAAAGCAAGTCATTCCCTGCAGACAGCCATATAAAAATGCCCAAATTTACAGCAGACAGAAACACGGTTACATCCTACTACAAAAATCGGTTATGGTCTCTATAGCTAATGTTGTCATTTATGACAACTCTGTGGGGAAGGGTGGCGTTATATAATTCATCAGTTTAAATTGCATTACACCTTACTATATTGCACTACAATTACAATGACATTCTCCACTTTATTAGGTACACCCATTAAACTGCTCATTACTGCAAATGTCAAATTGGTCAACCACATGGCAGCAAAACAATGGATTTGGATTTAGATATGCACACATGGTCAAGATGACCTGCTGAAACTCAAACTGAACATCAGAAGGAGAAGAAAGGTGATTTAAGTGACTCTGAATTACTGGTATGAGCATTTCAGAAACTGTTGATCTATTGGGATTTTCCCACACAACCATCCTATGGGGTCTGAAAAAGAGAAAATATCTGGTGAGCACTCCATACCAGAGGTCAGGAGAATGCGGACTGCTTCAAGCTCATAGGAAGGCAACAGTAATTCAAATTCGTTACAACCAAGAGTTGCAGAAGAACACTGCTGAATGCCCAGTAGGTTAAACCTTGAAGCAGATGGCTACAGCAGCAGAAGACCACACCAAGTGCCACTCCTGTGAGCTAAGAGCAGGAAAGTAAGGATATAATTTCACTTATAGCTAAACCACCATGAGCACATCTGGTCTTGTCTGACTGCTGAATTTAATTGAACAGTTTGCACAGCCTCCCCAAAATTAGACCATAAAGTATTGTCTAAGACAGGGGTCACCAACATGGTGCCCGCGGGCACCAGGTAGCCCGCAAGGACCATATGAGTAGTTCGCGGGCCTGTTCTAAAAATAGCTCACTATACTTACCAGTAAGCTGCATCTATTTTAATTTTTTGTTGCTATTTTTTAAAATCACAATTGCATTGGTATCAATTTGTTAGAGATAATATATTTAAAAAAATGTTTATTATTAAATATTAGATCAGCCCTAGCTGGTCTCCATGGAAACAGTTGCCATAATCAGTGTCTTTACATAGATGAATATTATTAATTATTAATGATAACATATAATTAAAGTTAAATTGAGGAAATTTGTTATTTCAGAAGTGTGTGTCAAACTGGTAGCCCTTCAAATTAATCAGTACCCAAGAAGTAGCTCTCACTTTCAAAAAGGTTGGTGACCCCTGGTCTAAGATCATGTTGTCTGGTCAGATGAGTCTCCATTTCTGCTGGAATATTCGGATGGTTTGGTCAGAATTTATGATGAACAACATGAAAGCATGAATCCATCCTGCCTTTTATGGATGGTTCAGCATGTTGGTGTGTAATGGTGTGGGGCACTCTTTGGACCCCTTTGTACCAAATGAGCATTGTTTAAATGTTACAGCCTGCCTGAATATTGTTGCTGACCATGTCCATGCCTTTATGACTACAGTGTACCCATCTTCTGATGGTTGCTTGCAGATGGATAACACTCCATGTTGCAAAGCTCAAATCTTCAATCAAGTTCTTCCCCATAGTCAGATGAGCAAAAAGAGAACCATTGGGATGTGGTGGAATGACAGATTGACATCATGGACATGCAGCTGAAAAAATTGCAGTAACTGTGATGCTATCATGTCAAAATTGACCATTATCTCTGTGGAATGTTTCTTCCCCCCTGTTGAAGCTATGCCATTAAAAATTAAGACACTTCTGGAAAGCAAAGTGTACCTAATATGTCAAAAATTCAGAGTACCTGGAAGAAACAAGAATACATGCAAACAAGCTCCAAAAAAAAAGCTCCAAAGAACATAAACATAAACTTCAAGGCATCAGACAGTTACAGTGATGTCCTGTTAATTAGCTAAAACAATTGTTGAAGAATACCTAAAGATAATATATAAACAGTTGGGGAAAGATATCTACACCAGGGTTATTTGAGTTTATCCGACAAGGCCATTGGGAACATCTAACTAAAAAACTTGAATGGCACTGGATAAGCTCAGTGAACTAGCACTGATCCAGATATTTTGTGCAGAAATTGTGGAGGAAGTAGCCATTTTCTGGTTTTGACAAGGTCTTTAGTCTCAGCTCTTTGACCCTGTTCCCTTTTCCTCCCTTCCTGTCTTCCTAGTTTGTGTGTATGTGTTGTGTTGCATTTGTAAAGGGGCCAGCATTACAGCCTGCTTTATAGGGCAGTGGACAGAATCTCTTTGCCAAGGTCAGGCTGACAGAATGCATTATAGGAAAGTAATTCATGAGTTTACAATGGAGCGCATTTACACGCTCAATGCAGTCTGCGGGCTGAGAATGACTCAGTCATATCTGAAGGATGGTTTTTACATCACATCTATTGAGCTGTTTCCTCTAAGAACACCTGCTGTGTGTGTGTGTGTGTGTGTGTGTGTGTGTGTGTGGGTGTGTGTGAGCGTGTCTGTGCATGTGTGTGCGTGCACATTTAAATGTTGTGACATTTGCTGCAGTGTCTGATTAATTGTCTTTTACAGCTTGTATAGACTGTGACAGGTGTTAGTCGTTTCATTGGGATTAGGAAGGTGGGAGGAAGATGGGAAAAGGTGATGAGGAGGGGACTTGTCGAAGGTATGCGAGAGAGGGCGATGCAGACGATCATGACCGAGAAGATCATAATATCGTATGACAAAAACTGTGTGCCTGTGTGTGTCTAGGTGTGTGAGTGAGAGAGATAAAGAGAGGGACCCCTAGCTTGTTTGGAGCAATTATCTCTCTATTCCAATCAGTGTTGATGCCTGTGTATAATCTGTAAACACTAAATGTGCCTAGACCTTGTTTAATGAGTATGCCTCACACACACAACACACAGGCGCACACACAAGCCATTAATATTTTCTAATGGCAGTCAGCAGCATTACTCGCCACAGAGGAGGAAGAGTTAAGGGGGAAGTCAAGGCAGCCTGGATGTCTGGGTATAATGGGCATCAGCAGCTCAGACAGAAATGACTTCTAATAAGTACAGAAAGCATTGGCAGCGTGATATAAACACACAAGAAGTGAGCTTCACTTTTACATTAACAATTATTTTCTGCCAGCATGGTTTGATGATTCAGCTCTGTTATGAACTTAGCACAAAGAGTAATGAAATTTGTGTTTGGTTGGTTATTTCTCGGTTGTAACCATGCTTCTTGGCAATAAATATTATACAGTTGAAAAGCCTGTTTATTTCCCCTTAAATGGTGCCACATTTGTAAGGAAAATGCAGGTGGGTGGAGAAGCAGAGTTTAATATGTGGGTTGTGCCCATGAAAAACTTGCCAAATAGCTTATTCTGCTACTGACTCTTGTTTTGACCTTCTAGCAGCCCAGGTGCCGACAATCAGGTGGCAGCATGGATCCTGCCACAGCGGTCAGTTGGTGTTTGCTCCAAGCATGCTACGTTTGGTCTGTATAGGAGCCGAGCTTTGTTCTTTGTTCTGAAAAGCCAAGCTGCAGCGTTCTTTGGAGTGAGCCCTAGTACCATCTCTAAATTGAAGCCCAGGTGCAATAAAATGGGGGGATGTCAGTGAAGCGTTTCAAAGTAGGTGTCCCAAAAAGATGACACCACAAGAAGACTGTTTGCTCACCCTGTCAGCCGTAGGAACCGTAGGTATTCTACATATTTCAGTCAAGGTTTGCAGGACGATATGGCTGAGGGCTCTCTACTCCTTTCTCATAGGGTTGCCAGGCTTGCCATGACTGCCCTTTATCATCAGGCCCGTTTGAACTGGTGTCAAAAACATGTGGAGAAATCTTATGATCAGCAACAGAATTATGGATTTGATCATCTGGTCCCATAACAAAATTGAAACCCTCTTCTCGACGAGAAGCCTGGGCTCAGGAGAACCTGACTGTCCTGTGGAGAAGTTTGCTGCCAGATGGTTGGTTGCGTTGTGTGTCTGGCGACACTCTCGATGGAGAACATTGAACGACATCTAAAATTTGGAACCACGATAACAGAGTTCTGGCTGATCGGAGTGGGCTTGGCTTATCAAACAAAAAAAAGCGGCTACAGCTGTTCAAAACCCACAAGAATGGCCAAGATGATTGACGATGGGCAGGGCTGTGAGTACTCAGACTGTGTTTATTGAACGCATATGGGCAAGATCTTAGAGAAGCTCGGGGCTCTGCAACAGGAATTGAAATAATTCGTGACCAGTAACGGACATTAGCCCAACTGTAAAAATTGGATGCAGGTGTTCGCACTAACCAAAACAACCACCATCTTCACTCATGCGGTTATCCCACTGGTGCCAGCTGGAGGCCTGCCAAGGTCGAAGCTGACTGAAACAACAAAATTCTTCCCTGATAACAGGACTGTTGTCGGAACTCTTTGTCCCTCCTTCAAGGCCACCTGGATTCACTGGAGACTGTTGACCTTTGCTTAACCGGGCGTGGTGACCGCCCGTTTTCACTGTCCTCAAACTGCGCAGTCTGAGTAAAGTCCTTTTTTTGTCTTCCTGTACTCCATGTTGTGTATTTTCATTGTTTTTCTTAAATGCTACCTATTCTGAACTGTCTCCATAATGTGATGTTTGTGTAATATATGTATGGTTGGAAGGGGTCCTATTTCACTGCAAGTGACAAATAAAGGCCTCATTCATTCAATGAGTCCAGATTCTGCGTTTCGTTGTTGGATCATTGGGTCAAATTTGGGAGTGGAGAGGATGGAGCCTGCAGTCCTAACCTTAACCCCACTGAACACTTGTGGAATCTGCTTGGGCGTGCTGTTTGTACCAGAGTAACACAACCATATTGGCTGACTTGAGAAGGAGGTGCCAGGACGTTGTGGTTCCACATGCTACTTAAATCTCTGTTTGTTAAATGAATAAGTTGTTGAATGTTGTTTCTTCAGACTTGAATCATCCAATCCAATAAACACCAAACAAGAGTGAACAGCAGAATAAGTTGCTTGGCATTGGCAGAGAAGATCTGGAAAATTTTTCATGGGTGCAGACCACATACTCAACTGACAAACGTATTTTCCTTATAAATGTGGCACCATTTAAGGGGAAATAAACAGCAGTATAAAATTTATCGCCAAGAAACATTGTTACAACAAAGAAATAATCACCCAAACACAATTTCCTCACTTTTTTGTTGCATTTATATGTGTGGAAAGTTCTAACAACTTTGATTACTGGTTTCTGCATCAATACTATAGAAAAACAACACTCATGGATCATGTTGTAATAAACAATTCTGAAAAATCTGACTGAAATTTCACAAAGCTTTCATGCACCGTCACCATTACAGGGTGTGTGAATATGGGGAGGGAAAATGGTCTGAAGCTGGCTACAACACTACCTTTCGGGGATAAAAATAAGATTAAGGACTTGCTTGTACTTGTCTATGATAACACTTGTACCCTCTAATGCAATGAAAGGAAATGCGTTGTCTAACAAAAGTCAGAAACCTGATAGCCTTCTATAAAAGCTGAATATGTTCAGCTGTCTCTAGTTGATCCCTTGTTGGCAAGCCACTCAAGATGTAATCAAATATGAGCTCATTTAATACCAGTGACAATTTTTTTTTGAGTCTTTTGATTTCTGGAGGGATTTTTTCTTTTTCTTTTTTACCCCAAAATAAATGTAGTAAATTAATCTATTAACTGTTAAACTGTTATTTTCTTTTTAGATTAAAAACATTTTAATGTTTTCTTGGAGGACAAACATTCATGATAACCAACTTTGTTGTCTATTTAATTTAGATTTAAAGATAAGAGACAAACAGCAACTTTTACAGCTAAATATATTAAATAGAGAATGTTCAACACTTAAATTTCTGGGAAATCGATTAAAAAAATGTAATTTTCCTGACAGTTATTTTGATATTTGGATCATTTAAATGACCAGTCAGTTTAGTGTTTATTGACACAGATATCAACCTTTTGTTTAATATGTCACAGTTTAAAATTATGGTATTAGTGACCATGGTAGCATAGGTTAATGAACAGTCTGCACATTTCTAACAGTGTGCATGATAATCTGCTTTAAATAGTGATGGAAGAAATATAATGTGAAAGCTTGAAATGCGGCAAAATAACATTTAGAAAGAGATTTACAAAAGTTTTATAAAGCGAGATTGTGTTCCCATAAAATTTGAATGACTTAAATAAAATAAGTGCTTTTAATTTGTACTTTTTAATCCCTGACCCTGGTTCTGCCAGCGGTTCCTTCCTGTTAAGAGTTAGTTTGTCCTTCCCACTGTTGCCAAGTGCTTGTTCATAGGCACTTATCTAATTCTTGAGGTTTTCTCTCTATTTTCTATTTTCTCTCTATAGCATCTATACTTTACAATATAAAGTGCCTTAAAGTGACTGTGGTTGTGATTTGGTGCTATATAAATAAAATGTTATTTAAATTAAAAAACTGGATTTTCAACTGCACCACATGACCTTCATCAAAGTGTAGAGTGAGCTATGAAGCCTATAAAGAGGTAAAAACTGAGTTCAGTTTCTTGTTGCAGCCATCCACAACAAATACAATTTCTCATGTGGAAAATAAATTGTCCCTCTTCTAAATGGATCTCCAGATCAGACTAACAAGAAAGACCTTTAATAACCGGTATTTTAGTTAAAAGATGTATCTCGGGTCTTTTTTGTCATTAAAGTTTCTGTGCAGCATTTTTGGCTGCCTGACGTAGTACAGTTATATTAAGAAATTCAGACTCAGGCAGACATAAATAAAAAAGCACACTCCCCATCATTATGAACAACCAGGTGCTTTACAATGATGGCATCTGTGTCAGATGCAGGTGATGAGAAATCATCATGATCCTGGATGTCGATCTGTTCTGTGACGCATTTTTCACCTGTTTAGGATGCGGTGTTATTGGCTGGTTAACCACCCACTGCCAACTCGTCCCTGTCGGCTCTACTCTCTATCTTTAGACATGCCTACTGAACTGTTTCATGCTCTGTCTATTCAATGACGCCTGAGAAAGCTTCTCCCTCCCTCTCTCTCTCTGTCTCTCTCTCTGTGAGCTCTACTGTAGACAGATATTACTAGCTCTACCCATTACATTTTCCTAATGATAAACTATTTTTCAGCCAAAAAATATCCCCAAAAAACTAATTTTCAGCAAATCTGTCTTCTAAACTAAAATGTCTCAGCTCCAGTACCCTTAAAAGCCCAACCATTCTGTGTTTGTGTGCTCAGCACATTTGCAGCTCAAATTCAGGTGGAGCTGTGTTTTGATCAAAACTAATTTAGCGCTATGTGTGGCGCCGCCAGCATGTATTGGACCAATTAGAAAGCAGCAAAGGAGACCAAAACAGAGAGTGAAAAGAAAAAAGCTGAGAATATTTTAAAGTCCATGAAAAGTCATCTCTTTATTTTGGTGCCACTGAAGCTGTGTGTGTGCGTGCGTGCGTGCGTGCGTGCGCGTATATGTGCATGTGTGCATGATTGGCTTTGCATTATGATGAGTGTACGGGGGTGGCAGAGTGTTGACATGCAGAGCACAATGCCTCCATAAGCAACAGGATAATGAATGCATTCAGGCTCCTGCGTTCTGACACAAGTCTGTTTACTCTTTTAACACAGAACATTCCTCTTTGGTTTTCTAATTTTCCTCTCTAAGTGGCCAGCTAGGTGTCTGTGGATAAGAGTAAGTGCAGATTCGTGTAGGAGTCTGCACGTGCGACTGTGTGTGTTTGTAGAGAGCGTGCAACAGTGTCAAATTTTTCTGAGCTGCCAGGCACAGAAACTCATTTAGGCTGCAGCTTCAGTTCAGAAGAGGCCCGAGGCAGCTGTTCCTCCAGGCTGACGCCGAGGATGGCTCACATTTTTATGCCGTTATCAGAGCTCCTCTCTGGGCTGAGCCTGGCGGGAGGCCTGGCTGCCTCGCCGTTCCTCTAGGCAAGACAGATAGCAACCAATCACTGGCACCAAAGAGACTACCCCATGGCTCTCTCTGCAGACTCACATTTGCATATTCAGGTGTGTGTGTGTGTGTGTGTGTGAGCGTGTGTGTGTGTGTGCGGGCTAATCAAAATGCACTAGGGCTGGTTATTGTTCAGTGTGTGTGGGCTTAGCCTGAGCTTAATTCCCGGTCAAATTGTTTGATCATGTTTTGTTTACTTTTGTTGCCCTCATCATCTGAAAAACGATGCACGCACACACACATGCGCGCGCACACCCACTAACAGACAACGCTTAATCACAGCAGCCCATGTGTTCACTGCATTTGCTGGTCCTTCTCATCTATCTCATAGCACATGATTTATGTGAAAATTATTTGCCGCTATAAACACTCACAGCAGGATCTACACAGAGACACACAGTTCCTCATCGTATTTATGACAGCGGGGTCGCTGCACCGAGGGGATATTGGACTTTCTCTTCAGTTATCAATGTTTCAGTTTTGATTGATGACCTTTATTGTAATTATTTATTGAAAGGCAGGAACAGGATAATTAGAAAAGGTCTGGAGGGGAGGAAAGTGCTGATCCAGTGGGAATTCTGAGGAGGAAACTGGAACGCTGAAGGTGATAAAGTTCACAGATCTCCTCAGAATTCCGTGTCAGCGAACGGGAAGGAGGCACGGAGTGGGGGGCAGGATCTGCAGAAGGAATCAATGATCACAGCTAATGGCATACTAATGATGTAACTACTCATCCACACTGCTCAGACAGAGAGAGAGAGAGAAGGAGAGGGAGAACAGAGAGGAGTTGAAAAAAGAAAGAAAGAGTGGAAGAAGGAAAGAAAGAAACCAGACATCAGGGACACAGGGGTCATAAATTGATCAGTAATCAAAACAAGGCACAGACATGGTGAACCAGGGACCACGCTGAGAAATTATAAATGTGCTTCTTGCACTCTGTTTCCATTTTGCAGGAGGAAATGGAGTAATCATCAAATAAACACGGTTATCAATTCACATTATTTAGCAGCAGTGCCGCCACATCCGAAGTTAAACGGCACTGTATCTTTCATCTTGCACATTCAGTTGTTGTTGTTTTTTTTTTTCTTACCATAATCATAGACGTAATGTATGACTCTCAACATTAATGATTCACATTATTATTAATAGTGAAGCATGCTGTAATACAGTTGTCAAAGCACGTCCCAGAGCAATCGTTTATGGGGGCCAGCTGAACATCGCAACAAGACTTTAGCTCCAGTTTAACGTTGGCAACTTAATTCATAGCATTTTAAAAGCGCCTTCAAGTCCACTGATTTCTTTACACAGCAATCACTATGAAACGCGACTTTGAGTCTGCAGCGGCGCTAGAAGTTCTGAGGCGGTAAACAGCACCCTAACTCGGTGGCAACATGACGTAAATATGCTGATGTTTAACAAGTATAGCTGCCATGCTTGTCAAATTAAGACACACGTACAGAGTGAGAAAGAAGACGAGCAGCAACTCTCACTTAAATGCTATAAAAAGGAGCGTGTGTTTGCATGTTTACATGCACAGGGACCTCGTGGGCAAGCTCATGGTCAGAGCAAAGGCAACTCACCAAAAAGTGCAGAAGTCATTCTTTGATGGCAATTAGCTTTCTGCAAAATCCATGCGTCTGCTAAGATAGCTCATTCTGAACCAAAGTCGTGGATTTTCCGTTGATTGGGAAGAGGATTCACAAAAACACAGGGACTCTTTAAATGTTCAACTTCTACCTATTTCTGTTTGGGTATAATATGTACATAGTATGTCAAATTTAAGATCACTTCATATTATCACACATGCATTGTAAGGATCTTCACTGGACTTTGCCTTTGTTCATGTTTTCTGAATGAATTCCATACATAAGATAAACTAAACTAAAAAGAGAAAAGCAATTCAGTCGATGATTCACAGGCAAACATATTTCACACATTCATGCTTCTTTTTTTTTCACCATTCTGTCTGAGGATCAGCATTATATGGAGCAACTGGCAATTAAAAAACAATCATAATTCTACCAAATGAGATTATGTCAAATCACATAGGTGGCCAGTGAGAAAAAGAAAAAATCTCAATTAAATGATTTTTTTCCCCCTCCCATTTAAACTAATTCAAATTCATGCCTTTTCTTTATTTATAAGGACAGCACTAATTACGTCAGTGTTAGCCAGCTGGCTAACTTCCAACTCCAATCCTTTGGCAAGCTTTCTGAAAAAGCAGTGGACGGATTAAGAAACACACGAGACAATAACACACTGAAATGACAACAACTGTATCAGAATCAACATTCTCAGTAATACACAACATAGTACACATGCAGAGAAACAGGAAGCAGCAATAATACAGTTATAAAATCCACTGTTAATTCAGAGGAAATATATCCAGTCCCATCTAAGTGCATATTTAAGTACTGACACTGACTTCTATGGGTGAATCTTTCTCATGAACTATGCATCAAGCTTCTGCTCATTATTAATCAAATTTGTACTTTACAGTTAGGCCCATTATTTGTTGGAAAAAGACCCTTTTTTGTTTGTTTTGTCTCCGTATGCAATCACAGTGGATTTTGAATCACACGGCCAACATGTGGTTGAAGAGCCGAATTGGAGCTTTAATTCAAGGGGTTTTACAAAAAAGAAAGCTGCTTTTGGCTGCTCGCTTTTTTCACAAGGGGTTGCCACAGCGGGAGGTGCCACATATTTGATTTGGCAGATTTTTTACACTGGATCTCTTTTTTTGATGCATAGCGATACAGATTTTGTGTCTACTGACAAAAAAGAAGACGGCAAGTTTTGAAGTGGCCAAATCAGCAATCTGGTACATTAAAAAGAAGCACTGTGCCACAGCCCAGCAACGCCCAGATTGCCTAAAGACAAACTGAAGCGGGCGATGGCAGAACTAGAGAGGAAAAATGACTTCACAACAACTAAACAAGTCTAGAACACTCTAGAGGCAGGCAGGCATATCATTATCAAAGACTACAATAAAGAGATGCCTTCATGAATGGAAACAGAGGGTTTACAACAAGGTGCAAGCCACTGGTTATCCTCAAGAAAAAGGAGGCCAGATTAGGCCTTGCAGAGTATCTCAAGGGAACAAACAAACCATTTAGTGATGTTGATAGCTTAAGTGACAGAATGGCAGTGACTGACTGCAAAGGATTTTAATCCAGGTATTTAAAAACAACCCATTCAATAATTTTGTTTCCATCCATCCAACTTGTCTTCAACTTGTTTCTTTCTTCAACATGTCCAGTTCAGCGTCACCCTTTCCTGTACTAAATTCAATAATCACATTACAGTTACATTTATCTTTTTGCTTATGTTACAAAGACTTTTTCAGTTATCTGCATGGTGGGTTGATAGAAAGAAAAAAAAAACATCAAACATGCCTTTTTCTTCCTGCCAACTTCCTCTAGAATCAATTAATATTAGTTCACGTGGAGAAAACGGTGCAGCATCTACAACTTTTAAAGAGTTCGAATATGAACGTCATGTTTGGATTTTATTGCATGAAAGGAGAAAGTGCAAACTACATGTTGGACAGAAACAACTACATTGTACTACTAACATAAAATTGACTCTTTGCAAGCATCTGCAAAGACAGCATGCAAAGACAAAGCTAGCGAAGATCCCAGAATGATGATACAGCTGAGTTCCCGCCAAAGACAGCCCAGCAGCCAGACTCAGAACTTCAGCAGGTAACAAAAACAGTGCTGAACAGTCAAGCTTGTAGCACTTTAGAGTTCATTTCAAGCTCTATATGTTTCTACAGTGGGATCACAGTTGCAATGACTTTGAAGTCTCTTCAGACCAGTTTTAAATTTTACTTTGAGTTGTTGGTTTTCTGTTCAGACTTAAGCTCTAAAAGAACAATCGTATGATCGCACGATTGGGACTATGCATAAAAATGGCTATAACCCCTGAACAGTTAATGCAAAATTTCTGTAAAAGCCTTTAAAATAAAGCTGAAAGTCTGAACTTTAATCACCTTTTTGACTGTTTGATTTACAATCCAATTTGGTGGTGTCAAAAAAATGTGTTCAACAAATTATGGACAACAACAGAAAAAACAATGACACGGCTTCGAGAAGTGATCTTTCCTTTCATCTTTCTGTACTGCTGCCACAATGACATACAAGCTGTTTTTCGTAATGCTGTTTGTGCTTCAGAGGACAAGTTGTTCATTTTCTTCCAAGTTCTTTGTTTGTGGAGTTTGATTTACCATACTTTGATAAGTTCCTGGTTAATTTGTGCTACATACACCTTTACTTATTACGGTGCACTTATTTACAGTTAAGCAGAAAGGCTAAATGAGGCCATTTCCACAGCTGAACAACAGGTTTTTATAAAACCCAACATATGTACACAGTAATGAAAACCTCTCTGACTGCATTCTGCCCTCTCATCCTCGTACGAGACCCGCTTGTTCTCTGTCTGGTGTTTAAGTGTAACTAATCTGATTGCTGCCATGTTTCATATTGACAAAGACATCCACCAGTGCTAATTAACTCTCTAACTGAAGACTTCCTTTTGGATGGTACTATAATGTTGCTGAATATTGATTTTTGTTTCTTCCCCTGGTTTTTATTCTTAAGTTTGTTTGGGGGAAAAATGACAAATAAGAAAAGAAAAAAGAAAAAACTCTCCAGATCCGATTCACGAGAAGGATAAATGTGAGGAGGACATGGTTTATGGATCAAGCAGTGGACTAATGGACCCAGGATATTGCTGGTGCAGTTACTGAGCCTGAGACTGCACATGTGTGAAGAAGATAAAGGATGGGGTTTAATTTAAAACTGAGGGGCAAAAAGAAAGAAAAAAACACCAACTAGATTCCCACAAAAGGCGACAAACAGCTCCCAAACAACTGAAATGAATGAGCAGATAGGAACCGATGTGTCGTAGCGATTACAATGATTTTTGTAACTGCAGACAATTCTGTGGAATAGTCCAGAGGGCAAGGATATTAAGTCATTTTGCACTTTGTACCTTTAAATTACTAATCAAATCATCCACTTTTAATATTGAATCTTTTTTCGGCTGCAACCTTTCTTCAAATAAAACAGCGTGCGTGAAGTTTAAAGATGGTCCCAATTCTACACACACTCATTGTTTTTACCAGTGAATCAATGAAACAGGTTTGCAGGAAACATCAACTTCTACTTGAATGAGGCCCCAGGACCTTGACTGAAGCATGCATTTCATAGCAAACACAAGTTTAATCTAGTCTAAATGAAGTTGACTCCATGGCAATAAAGAGGTTCATTTACTTTATCTACAGGGGCACCACATTTTTGATGATTTCCTTATTGCTTTTATAATGAAAAAACATAGTTTCTTGCTGTTTTATGAATATGACATATTATTTTTCTTAATAATATGATGATTGCATAGACTTTACACACCAAACAGTTTTAAAACATTAAATTAACTGTGGATTTGAGCACCCTCCCTCACCACCAAATTGTAAATAAGCAACAAAAATGAGCGCAGACGAAAAGAAAAAAAATGATTCATTTCCTTTGAAACACTTATCTCCTGTGGAGTGGAAAGTGAGATAAGGTGAAGACTGCAGCAAAAGAAAACCACAAAGAGGTACACCAATTACAGACACTGCAGAGACACAATCAAAACCTTCCACCAGAATTTTCTCAAACTCGTCGTTTGAATCCTTACCTCCTGTATCTAGCCTGCCTTCCTCCAAAACAAATTTTCGTCTCATCGTTTGTTATTTCTCCCCAGCTTTTATCAGGCCGGCTGTTGAGGAAAGGCGCATGTGGCTCCTTCAGTAATATGACATTTACACAAATTCACCAGACGTACTGGCGGGATTCTGCCCCCACTGTGCACCAACGTGTGCAAACACACCTCTGTGAGTCTTTTTTCTTTTTTGCTGTCATATGCATATGCTTGTGCTTAAAAATTGGGTTGACAATCTCCATAACTGTGAGAGATACAGGATTTTGGGGGGAAGTTTTGTAGGTGTGCGTACGAACACGCATGCTGTTTTGCCGTTTGGCAGACAAGCTGCAGCCCTTTTGATGTTGGTGAAACTGAGCTTTCCTCTTTCAAAATCTACAGGACCCAACTGTGCTGCTGAACCAGCAGCCATTATCTCTTTGCAATAACATCAATACTCTGTTTCCTGATTTGCTCCTTCCCCTCACTCCACTCTGTCACCACAAAACTCCATCACCAGATCTGTCTGGCTGTGAGCAGCCTGAGACAGGCGGTCATGGTGAATTGGCATCATGAGTCAGCTGAGCGTCGAAATCATGTCGGGCGTCTGTGTTATTTTTTTTTTTTTTCCCCTCACAGAGCTTTCAAGAATCGCTGCAAGGTAGCATTTTTGAAAAAGGTAGGAATACACTGAACGAGATGCAGATACAGATGAAATGAATCAGATTGCATTGTTTAAACTCTCAGGATGAGAGGGCGTAAAGAGGGTAGACACTGAGCAGATGGAAATGAATTCAGATACATCGGCAGAGGGAAGAAATGATGCAATGAAATTAAGATCGAGAGACAGCTAAAGAGGGCACCTCAGCCACACAGAGAAGAGGGAGAAAATCAACAAGGGAAAATTGCGAGAAGCCTGTATGTGTGTGAGTGTGCGTGGAGGGGGGCAGCCAAGTGTGCAGAAGAAAAAAAAAAGTGTTTGCACCTCAATCAGTGAGAGTTCAGACTGAGGGTGACAGAAAGTGCAGCAAAGGGGATGATGAAGAGAGCGGTTTAAAAAGAGCGAAGGAAATTAGATGAATCAATGGAGGCGTCTCTCAGGTTATTTTTCATCTTTTGGGGTCAGTTCTATTCCATTACTTGAGGACTGTTTGTCCTCAATCACACTGTTTTTGAATCATAGCAAAGCGGAAAGGCCTGGAAAAGAAAAACACGGGGGTGAATTTAATTTCTCAATCTCCAAATTGATTTAGTGGAACCTACCAAAAGGCTACAAGCTGACCTCTGAATACAGCTTATTGTGCTTCTGCTGAGCGCTGTCAAACAGACGGGATTTCAGATCAGCGCAGTTCTGACCTGACCACGCTAAGATGATAAGATGATTAAATATCTAATTCACTTTAGATCATTAACTTTAATCTGCTTATACTTAGGAGGCAGGAGAGGCAGCCGGGCAGGAGAGGGGGGGGAGACGAGGGGAGGGGAGAGGCACCGCAATCTGGCTTCCATATTTCATTATCCATCATAGGATCAGTTTTATCTTTTCTGTCCATCTGACAAAATGGAAAGAAAGGCTCTGTGGAAAAAAAAGAAGTAAAATGGTTCACAGGGAAACAAATGCAGAATGTTTTTTTTTAAGTGCAGGATCCATCTGCTGCTGCATTTCATGTTATTGAAGTGATGTCAGCGAGGAGTTATTGAATGCCCTTGTTTTAAAGGAACATGTCACAGTTTTTATGTGTTTTGCACGTCTTCTCTTTCCACAAGTATATCAAAGTGTGTTTACTATCCGAACTGCATCTGCCCTCTGCTCATTCAATGAAAATCAGAATGCCAAAGCTTGTAGGTTGCTGGCTGCAGAGGCATTTAGTCAGTACAAGTGAAAAAAAAAAACACTTGCCTTGCAGGTGTGTGAACATTCAGTCAAAATGATGGACTGCTTTGAAATATCATCTCATGTGTTAGAATCCTAACATACAACATTTCAGAGTCAGCTGCTGAGCAACATTGTTTTTCGTTCTTTTTTTTTTTTGGTTTGTAAGAATTTACCCTCCGTCAGCGGCGATCCAGATGCAAAGCTGTTCTTAGGCCAGCTCTTATCGTGTGTCAGATGTCAAAATTTCACTCGAGCCTCTAGAAACAGAGCTCTGGGGAAAAAAATAACCCATACTGTTTACTGAATTTCATGCAACAGTGATGAAACCCTGAGGAAGGTGAAGTGATTCTGTTAAAGATCTTTTTCAGTTGTGATATCTATGCTGTCAGGAAGTGAAACTAGGGGCTTTCTGTAAGAAAATGTCTATATGCAGTATTTTGCAAACGTCTCAGCCACCACTCATTTCTTTATATTTTGCTAGAAAAATTTGAAATCACTGTAGATTTATTGAAACATGCAAATGAAATGGAAATACGTTATATAAGGCTAAAACAGAGTTTGTATATTACTAATGAGCTTGAAAATTTCTTAGTCAAGCTTTAGTTAGGCATAGTTCTCCAGGCTTCATAAAGAACATTCAAAACTTTTGTTGGGCTGTTGGCTGCCTTTTGTTTTACTCTCCGTGGAGGCCAGTCCATGACTGATAATCTTTTAATGCGTTTCCCTATCCAGGTATGTGTTTGTTGCAATGGGAGTTCTTTTAGGATCATTTTCATGCTGAAAAATGAAACTACTGCCAGCTGTTTTAGGCCTGCCACGTCTTCTTTTGTCCACCAGTTTCCACAATGTTTTTTTAAGGACAAACGTGTTGAGATATGCCAAGTTTTTCACTGATAGATCTTTGGGATTTGCCTTGTTGGCGCAAAAACGCTATTTTATGCCTGTCAAACTGTGTTATCTTTGGGATTTTGTAGATTCAACTAAAGAAATGTGAACAATTATGTGTTTTTGCAAAAAGCTGCTAGTAACAAAGTGCCTAAAGATACAATTTAAAAATGGTATCTAAGGTTAGGTGCTTTTCGTTATGCTTGAATGATTCACAGGTCAGTGTTAAGCAGCTTAACAAACAAAGGAAAAGTCTTTGAAAGTATAAGACATGAGTAAAAAAGCAGCCAATGTCTAAAGAAAAACGGTGAAAGACATTCAGAAAGCCTAGAGAGTTTATAGCTAATGACCACTTTTAGAGGAAAGTTTTGCCCCTTGGAATCAAAGGTGTGGCTCAAGACTTTTGCACAGCACTGTATATTTACGTATATTTAGTTAATTATCATTTCTTGCATGCAGCACGTCCTCGATCCCTATAATTAATGTGTCATTTGCAGACAAACACAAATGTTAATCTTATTTCCCAGCATTTGAGTTCCTTTCACTGCTGCAATAAACATGAATTATAGAAGTTAAATGTTTCTCCGCTTCCTCTGAACACGGCGCAACCATTCTGGGAACAACCTCAAAGTTAAGGCAGTGCATGTTGGCATGGATCGCAGCTGACCCTCATTAACTCTTAGCGCTCTTACACTGCACTGCTGCGGACGTTTGTTCCCGCGTCCTGAGAAGATACCCTGGCAGGTTCACTGCACAACTGAAACCAAGCTTCTATTAGAATCTGCAATCTGCTCGTGGCAGAGAGACAACGCTGTAGCCAAACTATGCAGCTATCTTTGGAACAATACTGCATTTGCCAATCAGTCATGCCAATAATGTGTAACTAACATGAGGCAGAAGTTGAGCTAGCGGGCAGGAGGGAGGGTGAGGATGAGGGGAGGAAACTTGTGATTGTGAGGTGAAAACCACCTACAGCACAGTAATTACTGTCCATTTATTTCAAAGGAGATAAGCGGTGTGACAGGGGATATTGTGGATTTCTCTGTGTGAGAACCCGATGCCATGTGGCGCACAAAGAAAGGAAGGACAGATGCGGTGAGGGAAGAGTACAAGGGAAAAAAGAAAGATAAAAAGGGGGAGGAGTAGAGAAAAAGAGAGTGAGACAGTGTGAGGTTACGCAGCTTCCATTAGTCGTCCGTTGTCTTCCAAGAACTGGAGCAGTGGCTAGATCAGGTTGCACCCCACTCAAACAAAGAGCTTTGGTTATTCGAGTCCTCTGCCATTGTACCGGCTAAATTTCCCAAGGCAAATGTTGACAGAGAAAATTGATATTGAGTGCAATATTATTCTCCAACGATCACAAGGCATTTCCTTCACAAAAGTTGTTATCTGTGATGTCTGCATACCATTCATCTGATTTTATACCAGACTGGGAAAAATGCATTTATTAAGAGTTTTTAGACACACAAGTTAGACAAAATTACACTTTAGAATAATACTAAAATTCATACTAAAACTTACTTTGTTAAGTAATACAGCTCAAAAACATACAATTTGACTTTCAGCTAATCAATAGTGGACTAGGCGGTGGACAGTAGCTATGCACGGCATTTTAAATAAGCCCTTAATTGTTAAGAACTGCCTTGAAATGTAAAGCAACCTAGTTCCCTCCAGACACACACCTTATGGACTTTAATCTGTCATGTCTGTGAGAGAAAATTAAATCGTCACACCCACAGAAAATATATGTCCTGAGGCATAAAGGTTCAAGGGTCAGCTTGTCACAAGAAAATGTTTGAGCATGCAGAAGATTAAGCCTGCGGTGCTTTGGACGTCTGTTCTAAAGAAGATTGCAAGAACCTTTTGTATGGAGATCTAAAATCTCTATACACACAATAATCAATAAAAAAAAGACTTTGTGAGAAAGGTTTGAATCTTACTGTCACACATACATCACCGTGTGTGCAACGTGTGTGTTAGTATCAAAATGACAGTTTTGGAAAGTTAGGAAAACACATTCAATCCTGAAAGTTTAGCAGCGAGACGGTTCGGCAGCTGAATCAGTGATCTGACTTTGTTTGAACCATGCTGACACTTTCGGTGAGAAGGGGGAAATCGCTGTCTACTTGAACTGGTAATAATTGTGTGGTGTTTGAGTGAAAAATAAAAAATCAACCCTCACGTGCACAATAACACACTGCAGCTCGCTCTCCTAAAGGTTCAGATTAAATGCTTCTGGTTTGCAGTAGCAAAAGAGTTTGAAAAGAAGAATTTAGGGTCAAAATAATCATGGAATAGCGATGCTTGCAAGTGTGACAAGTTGTCCGTCGATGGCTGAGCAAGTGACATGAAAACTGTATACATATTTATGCTTGTCACCAGCGGTGGGCGGATCAATCCAAATATCGATAGTATCGATACCAACGCTGGGTTTGGCATAAAATCAATAACAGAGTGATATGATAGATACTTTGTGTCCTCTATGTTCTTTTTTGGAGGAAAATAAAAAAATATAGGTAAAAGTATCCAAACTGGTATCAATATCGGTATCTGCAATACTGGTCCTGTATTTATTTGGTACTCCTCAGCTCTTCCCAGGAGGGTGGCACGGTTGCCCCTCCAATGGTCCTCTTTGGGGTCTCGCACTCTGGGGGCCTCTGGATGTCTGGATCTCCTCCATGCCTGCTTCATGCCCTGGGGGACGGGCCATGGCTCCCCACACCCTCTAGCAGATCGTTACTAACGTTATATGATTGTGCATGTCTTCTGTTAGAAATATATTGTAATAAAGTAATATTTTTACTAGATTATACTGTTTTTATCTGTTGTTGAACCTTCCTTGCATTGCAGTCTTGTTTTTGACTTACTGATTTATTACCGCATTATTAAAATTAACTTGCCACACCTATGCCTTGTCAGTAACTAACCTGTGTGCTTTACAATTAAGGTTAATTAGTGTAATAAATTCCAGGGGTTTAATTCCCTAGGTGCCATATACAGTGTTTAATTACTTAATTAGGCCACCACCCAATGCAAGGTTTGTGCCAGTATTGGTGATTACTAAAATAATTATCTCTACCAAGGAGGGTATGTTTATAGAAGCATTTGTGTCTGTCTGTAAAGACAAAAGCCCCAAAGGTTTTGAATGAATTCTAATAAAACTTTGTAGTGATGTAAAGTGGGGTCATGTTTACAGTCTATTAAAATTTGGCATAGATCCACTGAGTTCAAACGAATGATTTATTAGTCGAAAATGTACAAAAAGCCTTATAACTTGTGATTCTTACAGTTTGTTGTGTGTGTTGTCCACATATAGAAAGTACTGTATAAAGATTTAAAATATCATGACGCCTGGGTCTGGGGGCAGATTGTCCCTCCGTGGGTGAGGGTACCTAGACCTGGGGTATAGAGTATGCTAGGGATTTGTGAGTGTGTGTACAGTGTCCATTTCTGTTTGTCTCCACGTTGGGTGAGTGCCGAATATTTGTATATGTATGCATGAGGGTGGGAATACATGTTTGTATCTGTGTGTGCCTGTTTGTCTATGTCTATATGTGAGGTCAGGTCTTAGACTCCACCTCTCTGGGGACATCTCTCCCCACCAAACTCCCTGCCAGTGGCTGGGAGTGTGGTTCAACCATCATTGATGTTTTTTGGTGTCCGGGGCTGGGCGCTCAGGTATGTACTGGCTCACTCCTGGTGGCTGCTTGGCAGAGCCTGGCACCCGTGGCTCGGTCGGGCCCCTTCCGGGTGGTGGGGGGCCCTCAGAACTCAGCCCTGCGACTCGGTCTGCTGTTGTGTGGTTAGCAGCCAGCAGAGCCCACGGATGGCTCCACCATGGCTGCTGGGTGACCCCACGACTGGGGCTCTCCTCAGCTCATTCCAGGAGGGTGGCACGGCTGCCCCTCCGGTGGTCCTTCTTGGGCTCTCATGCTCTGGGGGTCTCTGGATGTCTGGGGCCTGGATTTCTGTATTATTGTAGGGTCTACCTTAAAATGTAAAGCGCCTTGAGGCGACTGTTGTTGTGATTTAGCGCTATATAAATAAAATTGAATTGAATTGAATGTCCTCCATGCCCTGGGAGACGGGGTTATGGCTCCCCACAGCCTCTAGCAGATCATTACATGGAGAAACCTTTTGAATACAAGCGTGCTCATCCACACAGGTGTACACACAGGTGTACACAGGGGCGCTCACAGACACAAACTATATCTTCCTTGGCCGCTACCTCAAAGCACATTGTGCGCTCTCGGTGTTATGTGCTGCACAATAACATTTAATATTTAGTATTTACTGTTACACACACTTACTAGGTTATTGCTGTGGTCCCCATATTGTGTTGCTCTGCATTGCTTTTGCTTGCTTTCTTTTGCTTTGATTTCAACAGGTGATCCAGTCATGTCTGTCCTGTCTGTAACAACTGAAAATAAAATAAAATAAAATAAATGAATAATAATAACAAAGGTCAATCAAATGGGCCAATACGGCAAAGCCATAATGATCCACTTGGTAAAATAAATCCGTTGGGCATCTTTCTTGGCCTTCAGACAATAAATCTGATCGCTAAACTAACAAACTAATAAACAAAAATATATCATGACACATTTGACCTTTGACCTTCAAGGTCAATAGATTAATCTGAAGGTCGAAGTGATAATGTTATATTGAGCTATTTACAATTATGTTACTGCCATTGCTTGTATTGACAACATATAGGGAATGGTTATGGGGGCACTAAATACCATGTTGCCTTTGAACTTTGACCTCTGACCTCTACAAAGTCAAATAAGACCAACCTTTCATAAAATGTAATTTATCTTTAAAGCTGTGCATAAAATTCAAATGCCTTCTTAAACTTCTTAAAGTATGTTTAAAAACAACAACAAAAAATGAATATATGCTAAATACAATATTATTCACTTTAAAGAAAATGCTTCCCATACAGGAAGCTGCCTTGGCGAAGGTTTAGGTCCTCTGAGTGATTCTTGTTTTTTTATGTTTCTGCAATGGTTAATCCAGCAATATGTACAAGGTCTAAATATTTTTTATTAAAATATATTCAAATATCATTTTGAAAAATATCATCCATTAATTTTCAAATTTACTATTTTATTTTTAAAAAGCAGAAAAAAAATAGTGAAGAACATTATTATTTTTTGAGTGTGATATTAAATTACAGCTTTAACTTGCATTCATGAACATTTTATTTTAGTGGTTGAAGTTTGTGCTTGATCAAATTGACACTTCTCAGAGAAGTTAGAATTTGATCAAATCTGGATATAAAAAACATAAAATATAAAAACAATTGTGTTATATTTGTGTTTTCTTGTTTTTTGCTCAACAAGAATTTGCATTTCTTATGCATTATATACTTTATGCATACTTCAATACAAGGAAAAATAAAAAGATTTAGCGAGCCTATGCTGCATGAGAAATGCAGACATAATTCTAGTCCTGTAGCATTTTTTGTCACAACATAATTGTCACTGTGTGGAAAAATCATGTTGATGAGATGAAAGAGAGGCCGCTGAAGCAAATGCACTGTCAGGAGGTGCACTCCAGCCGCTGGTTGAGAAACGCTGATCTGACACCAAATCCACACACACACAATGATTACGCATAGGGGCACAAAGCAGCACATGAAAGCAGCCCATAAGCCATGATAAATATAAACACGCCGCACATGTCCTGATGCATCATTTTGCAGGAATAGTGACAGAAGATAAAGTCAGGCGTACTCACCAGGGCAGAGCTAACACATACATTAAAAATGACAGATGAGTAAAAGTGGTGTCATTTCTAAGTCTTGTGTTGCTACCGTCACAGAGAACAGAGGCTCTCTTGATACACACACTAACATTAATGTTCACAGTCATATAATATAGTAGACTTTTCAGCCCAACAGGCTTGGTTTTATTTTTCTTTCTTTGGAGGGGTTCATATCTTTATCCGGGGGGAGCTCAGGGGAACACAGCTAGAATGGCTCATTAACATCTTACAACGCACACATTCCCACAAATGTATAGTCGCCTGTTTACAAAAACATGCGCATACGCTCCAGCATATATGCACATCTGTATGGCTAACGTACGCGCAGTTATACCAACAAAAAAAAAAACCCCATCATAACTAACACACACTCGCATGCATCAAACCTCCTCAGTGTGCCCTCTTCAAACACACACTCAAACAGACTGTGGAATGTAGGAACTACATGGCGCCCAGTTTTGTTTTCTTTCGACAGTGTGCACTTCCCCTTAGGCACATCCAAAGAAAATATTTGTGTCTGAAACACTCAGAAAGTTCAGGGAATAATTCATTCCAGGGCTTCGTGATGAAAAAAGATTTACATTTTTTTTTTTTTTTAATTTAACTTCAGCCTGTTTATTTATAAGGGAGAGCAAACAAATGTGTGAAAAAAAATGTGAGTTTCGCGTGTGCGTTTGTGTCATTTTCTGCGTGCGTGCTTTTAATACCTTCCTGCGCTTGTTTTCATGTTCTTTGCACACAGTAGTATTTGGTCCTGGCCGCTGGGTGAGTAGAAAACAAAAAAAGAACCACGTACAAACAGAAGAAGGGTGTCTAAATATGATGTGCTTGCTTGTTTGTTTGCAGGGAAAAAATCCTAAAAATCAGGAAATGACATCCATGTAAGCACCATGAATGAACCCTGTTTGGCTTGTGTCAACATGAGAACCAACAATAACTGAGGGTGTTTAATGGATCTTCTACACATGTAAATATTTCGATGTTTTTTATTTTTGTGTATTTCTCATATTTGTTTCCCATTTTTTTACAGATATAAGAAAGTTAAATTTAAGATTTTTTTACTATTGGAAGTTTCTTCCTGTTAAAAGGGAGTTTTTGCTTCCCATTGTCGACAAGTAATTGCTCATAGGGAGTTCTTTGTATTATTATAGGATCTTTACCTTACAATATAAAGCTCCTTGAGGCAACTGTTGTTGTGATTTAGCGCTATATAAATAAGACTGGATTGAATTCAATGGCTCAATCACAGTAGAGTAAAAACAGGAGAGCAACCACTTGCAACTAAGAAAAGTCGGTGGTTGTACTGTAATTAAAACATTTTTCTTACATTTGGGGATCAATTGCAAGTAGTTGTGATGACCAATTGGTCTCCCAGAGATTAAGCAGACAACAAACCCTTAACCGCTTTGAAACATCACCTGTTGGGAAGCAGCCTATCTTCAGATAATCACAGTTCGGTTCAGACTGACTGCAGTCACTCTCGGACAGACCGGCAAAGGGTTGCAAATGACTGCCATCTAATTTATAAACACAGACAGATTGATTGCAAAGTGTTGGCAATTTTAGTCCGTCTACACCAATGAGCGCAATTCATCTGTGAATTTAACTGAACTGGTTGCCTTCTCCGTGGCACAATAAGGTAGTGCCCCTCCGTGGATCGCTACCTTATTGTGGTGGAGGGGTTTGTGTGTCCCAGGGATCCCAGGGGCTATGTTGTCGGGGGGCTATTTGCCCCCTGGTAGGGTCTCCCATGGCAAATTGGTCCTGGGTGAGGGACCAGACAAAGAGCGATCCAAAAAGACCCCTATGAGAGCGCCAACAAGGGAACAGTTTACCCTGCCCGGGATAGGGTTACCGGGGCCCCGCCCTGGAGCCAGGCCCGGGGAGGGTGCCCGAGGGCGAGCGTCTGGTGGCCGGGCCTTAGTCCATGGGGACCGGCCGGGCACTGCCCGAAAAAGGGACATGGGCCCATCTTCCTGCAGGCCCACCACCAGCAGGAGGCGCCGTAGGGGTCGGGTGCATTGTGAGCTGGGCGGCGGCCAGGAGCGGAGGCCCTGGCGGACCGATC
>VURO01012504.1:3224-17904 GCA_015108175.1 Pelvicachromis taeniatus
AAGATGATGGGAAGAGGACTTTGGGAATTGTGAATGTAAATTTTGTGACTGTCGTGCCAGAGAATTTATTTTTCTGTGCATGTTTGTGGGTTTTTGCCTGCTTGTGTGAATGGGGTGGGGGCTGGGGGGGGGGGGGGGGGGGGGGGGGGGGGGGGGGATAAATGATGAAGGTGCAGATTGTGTTACTGCTGAGCAGGCAGCAGCTGCAGACCTCACCCTGCCGCACTTGTGGACATGCCTCCGCGGTGGCGTCACTGCTGCGCGGGCCCTGCAGACGCAGTGCTGCAGCGCGTCCACTCAGGCTTCCGTTCGGCCGCGCATTGCGTTTCCCTGCAGCTCCACGGAGCGGGCTGCTGTAAGGCGGGCGGTCTGAGGCGCCTGCTGTCGCTTTCAGAGCGAAGTTCACCACGGCTGCTAACCCGTCCGGGTTTGGCTGGAGCTGCCAGCTGAGGTGGTTTCTCAAGATCAAAGTCATCTCTTCCCTGTCTCTGACCTTTGATCCTGCAGCTTCGTGCCGATGTGGTGCCCAAGACTGCGGAGAACTTCCGTGCCCTCTGCACCGGGGAGAAGGGGTTTGGCTACAAGGGCTCCAGCTTCCACCGCATCATCCCAGACTTTATGTGCCAGGTGAGCTCAAAACACAGGGTCTATCGGGGAAATGCCACCAAAGTACTCTTTACATGTGTGAATTACTGAACACGTGACCTGTAACCTGCCTCTGATGTCATAGGGCGGCGATTTCACCAACCACAACGGAACCGGAGGGAAGTCCATCTATGGCAACAAGTTTGCAGATGAGAACTTCAGCCTGACACACAGTGGTCCCGGCATCCTGTCCATGGCCAACGCCGGCCCCAACACCAACGGGTCCCAGTTCTTCATCTGCACCATAAAGACTACATGGTACGCACGCGCTCGGTCTGACGCTTTACAGGCCGGAAGGCAGACCCACGCTGGTGTGACATGATCCATTAGCTGGGACGGTGATGTTCCTGCGGTGTACTCATGTTTGTATCCAGTGACCAGAGGTAACGGTTAAATGACGGCGCCATTGCCAACAGGTCGACTTCTAAAAACATTTTTGCATGAAAGGTTAAGCAGGTCCAAGCTGCTTTAGCGTCAGGCCAACGTAAAAATGTCTCCTCAGATATCTTCAGTCTTGAAGAGTCTCTGTAGGAGCCGGCGCTGCGGGAGCAGGGAGTCGGTCGTTCGGTTCACCCAGAAGTGGGCCGGCTCAGAACCAACGACTCTAAATAACTTTATAAAACCAGAGCGATTCTAACGTCAGAGGCGGTAACCATGACCGCGCCGCTCGGCCTACGTTCACGGCTTCAGACGACGTTTATCTCACAACGCGACAAGATCGTCGCAATCTAATGTGTCAGCAGCTCGTCACGGTTTAAAGGTGTGGGAGGGGCGCGCACGCAGTGGCAATCTGAACTGTGCTATAGAATCGTCAGGCCCCACCTCCTTCTACCCACACGGTAACTCGCTCCGTAGGCGCGGTGACTTGTTCTCGTCCACTCGGCCGTTAGGGTTAACCCCCTAACCCTCAGTCCTGTGCGCCGCCGTGCCGTCAGCTGATCCTCCTCGCCGCAGACTTGCTGATCGCTCTTCCTCCTCAGCTGACTGCCGGTTATGGCTGCAGTGAACCCACCGGGCGGACGTCACCCCGAGAGGAACCGGTGCCTCCATGTTTAGATTTAATTCGCCGACCCGAGGATGCTCCGACGTCTCTCAGCAGGCGTCTTTAAATCGGTCGGTGTCGTTTCTTCAGGCCGTTTGTCTCGCTGTGTCCTGACGGCGCTGTCTCTGCTTACAGGCTGGACGGGAAGCACGTGGTGTTCGGCAGCGTGGTCGAGGGGATGGACGTGGTGAGGAAGATGGAGGGGTACGGCACCGCCAGCGGGAAAACCAAGGCCAAGATCACCATCTCCAACTGCGGGCAGCTCTGAGCTTCCTGCCCGCCCGCCCTGTAGCTGCCCCCCCGTTTAGGCTCCATCCCTCCGCCATTCAACATTCCTATTGATGGAGATCCACCTGATTCTCCTCTGCCCCGCCCCTTTTTTAAAAACGTTCTGTTAACTCATGTTGCTGCATTTGTGACTTTGCCTTTTGGAAGTTTCTTTTGCATTAACGTTTTTTGTTTTTTTTTTTCCAAAGTCTTGACGGTTTTTCGTTAAATCAAAGAGAATAAAACAAACGATGCCTTGACAATTGAAACGCGCGTTGTGAGGTTTGTCTCGAAGCTCGCCGTCTGCACGCCACCACCCCCGCAAGGGGAGGGGCTGTTTTTAAATGACACTCAGAAAGAGCAGATGTGGTTCTGAACTTCAGCAATATAATTTTGTGCATATTTACCTGGAAGCGTGAGCTGTCACCCTGAGAACACCTGAGCAGTGACAGGAAGTGATGTCACTGTGAAATGTGTCGTAGCAGTTAATCTGGAGCGTTTGTGCTGAGCTGCGAGGGTGATCAGTGGTGTAATCTGATTACTCTGGTGCAGGCCTTTTTAAATTAACAGGTGAGACCTGCTGGTAAAGCTGTGCAACTACACCTGAGGAGGCGGAGCTGAGACAGACCTCTGTCCTCCATGGTGGAGAAGCTGTGTTTGCAGCAGTGCAGAAAGACCGTGTGACTGCAGGTATCCAGGGAAATTCAGGGTTCACGCAAACCGTCGTGGTTCTTTGTGCCCCGGGTCCAGATTGGGCGGCGTGGACGTAAATAAGTGTTTGTCACCAGTAAAGCTATTTATACTGAAGGTGGCGTTGGCGGGAAATTCTCGCCAGCTGTAACAACCCGACTGATCCACAGACGTCCACGAATGGAGTTGGGTTCCTGTGACCAGCAGAGGGAGCACTTCAGCCGTGTTGGTGTGGATGAAGTGATCAATCAGTAAATTAATACTGTCGTATTAGCCGATCAGGCCTGATCAAAGCCCCGCCTCCAGAGTGTGTCTGGGAGGAAAAACTGAATTTTTCCGGTCATTTAGAGTCCAAACGGCTGTGATCGATGAGCGATCAGCGAGGCGATCGGCGGTGAGGCGTCGGCCTGCTGCTGACCTGCCTGTGCACACCTGGAGAGGACGTGTGCGCTCTGTGAACGTCCAGCAGAGGCGCGTCCATACGCATGCCACGCATCAGTGACCTTTGGGAAAGGCGTGTAAGGATGTTTGGAAATACAGACTTATTGTTTGTGGGCTTCTGATTGGACAGCACTTGTTCACGGTGAGGTTTGCATTATCAGCTGTCGCTATGGCGTGCGCTTCCTGTGTGTGAGAGTGTTTATGTGGACAGGAATTCTTCAGGAGGAAGATGGAAACGAGGGCGTGGTCTGTTGGTCCACGCAGACCGCCACGCTAAAACATCCAACTTTACAGCCTACACAGTGGCCCCGCCCCCTAATAATGCACATTTGAATCCAGGTAAGTTATAAAGTCACCATCCCCCATACAGGTGTTATGAAAGGAAATCGCCTACAGACGCCGATCATTTATTTTTAGTCTGTGGGGACTGACTCGCTGCTGCCTCTGGTGGACGTTAGAGGGACTACAGGGGCACACTGCGGCTCAGCAAGTGCCTAAGCAAGTGGAGCTGTCAATCAAACCCCACCTGTGCCCGCCCACACACCTGAGAAGAGCTCAGACCAACTTTTATAGACTTTTATTGGTTGAAGTGACAGTGATGGAGAACGTGTGGCAGCTGCTGATTGGATGAACCTGTGATATGAGAAACGTCTAAAACCTTCTACAGACTTAAATAAAGAGTTCATGAGTCCGTCAGCAGCTCCCCTCTGCCGTCCTCCGCTTCTTCCCAGAATGCCGTGTTTTGCGCTGGCCCTGCTTCGGCCTGGGCGTGCACACCCCCTGGCTCTTGTTTTTGCCCAGCTCCGCCCGGTCCACAGCGGCACAGAAGAGCCCCACGTCGCAGTCGCAGCGCCCCAGCTTCCTCCTCCGCTTGGTGGGACCTCGCAGCAGACAGGCCTCGCCCTCCACCGGGATCCGCTGGCACCGTTTGCCGGTCAGGTACCGGACACAGCACAGACCGTCTGCGCAGTCGCCGGACCGCACGCAGCTCGACATCTCCAGGGCTGAAATGCACACACACGTCAGCACGCCGCTTACTGCTGCAGTGCACTGTGGGAAAGCAGCACGTGCTCAGCCTCTCACCTTTGGTCCTGTTGCCGTCGGCGTCCCTCTGTCCTCCCGTCACTCTGTCCGCCTGTCCGTCACTGGGGGAGGGCCTCCTGTCGGCTCTGTTACTGCAGCGCTCCCTCTGCTGCACACAGGTAAGAGTCATCTGACAAATGATGTCATCATTCAAATCTAGGTTTAAATACAGTCGCACTAATGCCCTGTATACTGTAGGGCATTGTGGGCGGGGCCTCCTGGTACTGCAGGTGGGCTGAAGTAATAACATGAAGTCACGACTGTGTTGATATCAAAATATCTTTAATCAACAATGACTCTGCGTGAGTGCACGCACAGAGCCGTCGCTGCGACTACGTGAAGCCTGCGGGTGGAGGTCGGGGTCGATGGAGGATCAGTAAAACTTTATTAATCATCGCTGCAGCCGCCTTCTTTCATAGTTCCAGCTAATAGGAAACAGACTGAACAAAGCCAGCGGCTGGGTGGGACCAGCTGGTACTGACCGGAGGTGCGTTGCATTTGGTCGCAGCACATGGCGGCTTTTGTCGTCGGTGGGAGTTGGAATTTGTCTCTGTCCTGTCGTCATGGGAATGATCCTAAAAAGTGAGAGTCACAGTTAAACATGGCTGACGCCAAGCAGCTGTTTTTTTTTCTCTAAAGAACGTGATCCACAGAGAGAAGCTGAACGCTGTGAGCTCCTCTCAAACGGACTCATCCATCTGATCACCGGTGTGATGGACGCCGCGCGGAGCAGGCCAGACGCGACCAAAGCTTCTCAACGTGTCTCAGGACTCAATCATAATGTGACTGTGGGAATTACACTGTGTGTGTGTGTGTGTGTGTGTGTGTGTGTGTGTGTGTGTGTGTCCTAAGACGACAAAGCCTCAGGTGAACAGAAACTCCACGGGCTGCCATAAAGACCGCGATCATCACGCTTCACGTGTCCGAGCCGCTCCGTGTTTCCCCGTGAAGCGGGACTTTTCTCACCTGCCTCTGTACGGCGACAGCGGGACAAAAGAGAGAGCGCGCGGTGACCTCACCTCTTTTTGTTTTTGGCTCTTAAGCTGAAAACTCAGCAGACAGGAAGCTTTAACACGGAAGCTTCCTGCAGCTAAAATGAGGCGTCAGTTTAACGTCCCCAAAGACAATTTTCTGTCCTGATCAATCTGAAGCCTGAAAACGTCCTCACATTTTTAATTTCACACCACAAACTTGCTCCTCTCGCTCTCACCGCTGCTCCCGTCTGAGCCCCATTATGCTCTTCCTGTTTAGAGGGATTCGTCCTCCCCACGGTCACCAACTCCTGCTCTGAGGGGCTCTCTTTGCTGTGATTTTGTGCTCTAAATAAAATTTTAGTCAAACATATTGAACTAAACTGATGCAATGAAGTTTCTTTCTGTTGGAAAGATTAAAGACTGATTTTTCATTTTCACCACTTTCTGTTTCACTCTTGATGTTAAACATTTAAAAATATTAATAAAACAATTTTTAATAAATTTCTCGAAATAATACATTCTTAAAAAATAAATTGATGAGCTTCTGTCTTAGTTTTGAATGATTAGATCAAATTAGAGCACTTTATTAGGAACAACTGCTTATTTGTCAGCTATCCAGCCAATCAGGAGGCAGCAGTGCAGCGTGACCAGGTGAGGAGCTTCAGGTGGCGCTCAGCTGACCGGGCGCCTTGAACGTCATGTAAAGGGACTAAACTGAGGTTCAGGAGGAAGGTGGATGTGTGAGAAGGTTTCCTCGTCTTACCGGCAGCTCGGCGCTCTGCAGCGTCGACTCTTTGGAGGATCTGATGGTGTTTGAGTCCAGAGCCAGGCCGCAGACCACAGACACGCACAGGACGCCGCGCAGCATCCACATCCTTCAGTCGATCGGGCGGCGCTCGGTCGATAACGGCTTCACAGCTTCTTCGGTTCCTCTGAGCTCTTCACGTGAAAAACCTGCAGAGCTGCGTTCCTCTCAGTCATCAGAGCACACCTGCAGAGGCTCCTGCCTGCTTATCCCGATGAAGCTCGCCGCCTTCTACCTGCCGCCTTCAGGTGCGCCTTTTTTATACCCCTCCCCTCCCTTCTGATCTGCCCTCTGTCAGCCGCTGGGGCCTCAGAAGTTTGTGAAGGAGCTTTTGAAGCTCCAGCAGATCAGTCGGCGGAGACGGTGCCGCCGCCGCTGCTTCCTTCCTGGAAGCCCCGCGGCCTCAGGTGAGGCGGGAGAGTGTTTGATATGTGACACCGCAGAGACCACAGAGAGATTAAAACACACCTGGAGACACAAGACAGGTAGAGCCGTGTGTGTGTGTGTGTGTGGTTTCACTTCATGTGGTTTGAAAGGTGACCTTAAAGACTCATTAGAGCTGGAGCTGCGTCTGTCAGGCGGGCGGATGTGCGAGTGTTTGCAGGTGATTAAAGCTGATTAAAGCATGACGACACTGAAGCAGGCTGAAGTAAAGGCACGTCAGTCGGCCTGACACAAAGGTTTAAGATGAAACGTGAGCGATCTCGAGTGCTTGGATGGAGACGCGGTCGTGCCACGGTGCACATCAAAGCTTCTTTGCTTTCCTGCGAACGTGTCTGCAGGAGCTCGCAGCTCCTAACACGTTCACACATCCCTCTGAAGGAGAGGCGGAGCTGATCACACACGAACATCCTCGCACGCTTCAGTGCGATGACTTCTACGTGCTCCTGCGATTCGCTGAAGAACAAGTTCAGACTTTTGTTGCCGCCCGTCCAGATGTGTGCGCTCACGCAGGGTTTGACCCGTCTTCTTCTGCTGAGCTTCTGGACCGACGCCTGACGGATGGAGATGCAGAGCTCCAAGCTGATCTCAGTGCGACGTCCTCACAGACCAACACCTCCCAACCATCCAGGAGCAGTTTGGAGACGGTCTGCTCGATGTCATAAGTGATGAAGGTAGCTCTGTCGGTGGACTCAGGCTAGCTCAGGTTTACGGACAGGTGTCTGCAGCGGGAGGCGGCACAGGTGAGGATCAGTTCAGCTTCTGAATCTGTTGGAGCAGGTGGCAGAGTTTTACCCAGCGATAGGGAAACGATGGAGGGCGTTCCTCTTTCCACAGGAACCAACCAGCTCGGGATCACAGGTGAGTTTCCTCTGAGAGCAGAGAACTGGAAGGAAACCCGGACCATGACAGCTAGATTATGTTGTAGTTTTAGTGAAAGAGGCTGAGCACCACAGCATCAGCACACTGATTACTCCATCCACACAAACCAGTCCAGATCTGCAGTGGCTCCATGAGCTCCACGCGGGCCTCTCCCCACAGTTTGAGCACCGCTGCGACAGTGTAAGAGAGCCCCGATAAGAAGAAGCTGGCCGAGGTGTTTAATTTAGTTCGAACTGCATCTGGATGACAAATTTCAGTTGCTGTAAAGAATCCTCTGCGCAGTTTTACTGACACTGGCCACCGGGGGCAGCGTTCTAGCAGCGCACGTTTTTAATTGTTTGCTGCTAACTTGTGATGTTAAATGTGTGACTTCCCTGGTTAAACAAAGGGTATCATCATCGCGCCATCGTGTGGTGATATGGCTTAAGATAAAGAGGAGCACACCTGTGAAGGCACCATCAATGCTGGGCTATATCTCTTTAGGAGCAACGAGTGGCGCCGTTTGTCTCCAGGAAGCGCTTCCTGATTTCAGAATGATGATGGCGCCTCACTGAGCTCACTAACACTGAGGAGTGATGCAGTTTTAATGAAACGTGTTGCTAATACCAACTTCATCATGATGAAATGTTCTGGTTTCAGCACATGATGTCTTTGTGTTATTAAATATAATCAATATCTTCTCATAAGCCTTTTTTTTAAATAAAGTTTATTTAAGTCCATGTGCCAAATTTGGCAGCTCACGCATTTTAATGTGGCGCTCACATGATGTTGTAACACAATAACATTTGGGAATTTCACCCCAACCGGTGGCAGCAGATGGCCCCGCCCCTCCCTGAGCCTGGTTCTGCCGGAGGTTTCTTCCTGTTAAAAGGGAGTTTTTCCTTCCCACTGTCGCCAAAGTGCTTGCTCATAGGGGGTCATATGATTGTTGGGTTTTTCACTGTATGTATTATTGTAGGGTCTACCTTACAATGTAAAGCGCCTTGAGGCGACTGATGTTGTGATTTGGCGCTGTGTAAATAACATTGAATTGAATTGAATTGAATTGAATCCTCATTGGTGCTAAAAAACCTTTGATGCCATCCACTAGACAGGGAGGGTCTACATGATGCTGAAGCATGCTGCTGATTTTTGTGTCTCTGCTTTTGAAACATTGGCCGTGCTCCGCCGCCACCAGAATGAAGCACATACACCCAGTGGGCTAATCAGGCTAGCTAACACAAAAGGCTGAGAGGTCGCAGAGCGGCTCGTCTATCAGTCAGAAGCTCCTCGAGTCGTGTGTCGTGTGATCGCGCTTTGGCTGTGACACAAGAACCAGTCCATTTACCGTCCAGCCAGGCACAACACACTTCCTGTTTGCATGAGCTTCTCAGAGCCTCTGACGCAAACATCACCCAGGGTTTCCTGTGTGGTGCCTCTGAGTGAGTCCATCCAGTAATAATCAGGAGACACAGACGCAGACTTTTGAGTCATTAGAATAAATATATATGAAAAACACAGGAACTCAACAGTTCAATTGTTTTTGAAACGTTATCACCTGCAGCAAAGAATATTCTCCCATGCTAACTGTTTTTGATGGCTAACTTTAGGTTTCCTCTTTTCCCCCCCCCCCCCCCCTCCCTTACCCCCCCCCCCCCCCCCCCCCCCAATGCCCCGTGGCTGCCCTTTTGTTATCTCCAGCCCTGCATCTAAAACTCGCAGCTGGCTGAAAGCAGGGAGCGGACGTCTGCACCCAGCGATGGGTGATTTGGACCATGATCGTCAGTGACGTGGAAACAGCAGCAGCCTTGATGATGTGACTCATGCGCACGCTCATATCTGCATCCTTTCATCTGCGTTTGGATGAATAATAAGCCGTGTTTGTGCTCACGCGTGGAGAGTGTGCCACCGTCTATGAAGCATTTCATGCAGCAGTGTAAACAGAGGCGTGTGTGTGGATGGAGATGTGTGTGCGATAAGCTCTGCAGCCTGCAGGTTGTTCCAGGGCTTCAATAAAAGGACAACAGATGCTCATAATTACACTGGCTCACGTCTGCGTTTCTGTCTTTACGAGGACCCTCGCTGACATAATACAGCACCAGACCTTTGATCCATCATGATTAAAAATATCTAACTCTGACCCCAATTTGAACCTGAACCCTAAAACCAAGCCTGAGCCTCTAACAGCGAAACGTCCTCACTCTGAGCTGATGTCCTCATAAAGGCTCAAATATACACAGGGCCCCACAAAGATAGGGAAACAAACGTACAGAGGTCTGCAGGTGTGTCATTTGTCTGTGTGTAAATATGTGTGTGTGTCTCCATATTGTCTGTTTTTGTCATTGTCAGAACAAAACGGGAGAAAACATTCACCTCCTCACGTGCTCCTCTTCCACCCTCCCTCCTCTCCTTGCCTCCTCTCTCCTCCTCCTGCCTTTGATCTCTCCTCCCCTCAGGTTGGGTTTATATCTGATCGATCAGCAGCTGAAAAGAAGACCAGCGTCCATCAGCAGGTAGGACCCGCACGGCCGTTACTGTCAGGCGAACGTTTTGCTGTTTGTTGTTGGTTTTTTTCGACTTTGAATCGTTTATAGATTAGAAGCTTTATAACATTATTTGAATGTTTTGTTTCATTAGCGCTGTTATTGTTCTTGATTATCCTTCAGTGTTCATTTACATTCAGGGTGAGTAGATTAAAGCACAATTATAAAAAGTACAACATTTTGTAATTTAATTTGATCCTTGACGTTTAGTTTTAAAGTCACCTCCATTTCTTCACATTTTTCTTTCTCTCTAATATTTATTTTTGTATATTTGTCATTATTTAACTTTTTATTTGATTTTTTTATTGGTTTCATTTATTTAGTAGTATTATTATTTGTTATATTTCACAGAATTAACTTTAATTTACTTAATATCAAAATTAGCTTTTATGTTTTTATTTATTTATTTTGTAAGTGTAATTGATCTATTTATTGGACATAAATGATACATTATCTATTTTTTATTACTTTAAGTTCTATTTGGTGTTATTGTTGTGCATTTTCATTTTGATTTATATTTTCAGTTTATTTTATGAAATAAAACTACAGGATGAACAGTTTCTGGAGATCACCACCTGTTTATTCTAATGTAGATTTTTATATAGAAATAAAACATCAGCCGGTCTGCATTAAACAACAGATTCAGAATTACATTTCAGATCAGTTTCCATCAAACAGGAGAGAGCGATGTGTGTGTGTGTGTGTGTGTGTGTGTGTGTGTGTGTGTGTGTGTGTGTGTGTGTGTGTGTGTGTGTGTGTGTGTGTGTGTGTGTGTGTGTGTGTGTGTGAGTGATAACTGTATTACTGAGGCAGGAAACAGCCTATAAAACAATCAGCAGTCATGACGCTAACGAGTAACGACACTAACGAGTAACGACACTAACGAGTAACGACGCTAACGAGTAATGACGCTAACAAGTAACGACGCTAACGAGTAACGACACTAACGAGTAACGACGCTAACGAGTAACGATGCTAACGAGTAACGACGCTAACGAGTAACGACGCTAACACTACGACATGCTGAAAAGACGCCGTGAAGAAAAGGATCTTTTGAATATCACAGATAAATCTGCTCTAATTACACGTTCGATGATTTTTGTTTGTTGGTATTTGCTTGAATTAATTAAGCTGAGACATGATTTAGACTTTAGTCTCACATTTAAACTCGTACTGGACTAGTACTGGAGGTTACTGGAGGTTACTGGGAGCACTGGAGGTTGGTCTGTACTTGTTCACCTTTACTCGGGTGTTGACTTGCTGTGCGTCTCACTTCAGGCCACACACACCATCCTCTCGTTGACGCTCTGACAGGCACATGTTCTGTGTTTCATGTGTTGCTTCTCCTGCTTGTGTTCAGCTGTATTTTAGAGGTGCTCCTGCGTGATGGTCACGGCACCAAAGTGCTGTTCTTGCTCTGTAGGTTTTGGTCCTGTTGGTGCAAACGTTTGACAGCTTGTTGACAGTGCTATCCGGGGTGTAGCTGTGGCCTCACTTTGGTGTCAGGCTGTTTTATGTGCAGCACATTTGAAAAGCTCCTCGTTAAGGACTGTCACCTCACAGAGGACAGAGTACACATGTTAGTGTTCATCTCGTCCCCACAGCAGCGCTTCATGTGCGATTTTTCAGATGAACTTCCTGCTGTAGCCTCAGAGGGATCAAACCTGGGAGCTTCTGCTCATTAGGTGAAGGAGTACTATGGAGCTGTCCCATGTTTAGTAGGTACCTTCATATAATTGGCACATTAGATTAGTTAAATGGAGAGGATTCACAGGCTGAGGATGTTGAAGCTGCACAGACCAAACCTCCACATCTTTGGTCTGCAGGCTCCGGCTAATACGTGGAGTCTCTGATAACAACAGCATGTCCTGCTGTTTTATTAAAGATTCAATGTGATATGAAGGAGCTCTCAGCCTCTGAGCAGCTGCTCTCATTGCTTCAGGTTCAGTCCTCGGTCTGGCTGCAGAAACACGTGTTTGCATAATGACTGAGGAACCCAGCTGTTCTCCTGACGCTGGACAATACTCGACAAAACGCATCTTTAGTAAATAACTTTGAGACATGTTTGGGGTTTCTTACTGCGCAGCCTGACTCAGGCACACGCTTGTCTTATTTTCGTGGATTTTGAGGACACTGATGATGAGCGGTGTGTGTTTTTGCAGACATGGCGTGGCTCCGTCAGAGTCGAGGGTCACCCAGACTGGTCCTGGTGGTGGTTTGTGTCGCTCTGCTGCTCGACAACATGCTGCTCACTGTGGTCGGTGAGTAACCGGCACACACTCCATGAAACAGCGCATCACAAAGATTCTCGGGCAGATCTGCACCTTTAACAGACAAATCACACATGTTTACATGTTGCCATAGTTATGGCAGGTAATGATTCCTTATCAGAATGTTTATGCAGGTATGGGTGGACAGGTGTGATTCAGGCTTTTCAGGGAAGGTGTGCAAAGAGAATAAGCGAGGACAGCAACACTGCTAAAGTCCCCGAGAGAAGAACTGAAAGGATGAATAAGAATCTGTCCACATACTTTTGGCCGTGCCTGAGCCGATCTGTGACGCAGTCGGAAACCTCGAGGTCGACGCCGTCTTTAGCTGTTAGACTCAGAGCTGCAGAGGTCACCACACACACACACACACACACACACACACACACACACACACACACACACACACGTGTGTATATATATCCTCGTGGGGACATGTCATTCACATTATGCTTACCCTTACCCTAACCACCAGAAATGAATGTCTAAGCCTGACCCTTACCCTAAACCTAAACCTAAACCTAAACCTAACCATAACCTAACTGTAACTCTGACACTAAAACCACATTTTGAGTCTCAAACATGCCTTCAACCCCATGGGGACCGGGGTTTGGGTCCCCACGAGGGCCATCGGTCACGAGAATAGTAAACTTCCAATTTTTGGTCCCCACGTAGATGTTAATACCCGTCCACACACACGCACACACACACGCGCACACACACACACACACACACACACACACACACACACACACACACACACACACACACACACACACACACACACACACACACACACACACACACACACTCTCATCACCTCCTGACCTGGACCTTTACAGTGGGCTGTTCTCCTGTCTCCTCTCAGACTGAATCTTCTTCTTCTGTGCTCTTTCATCCTCTGATGTTTCTGCGCAGCTTTAAATAATGATTAAATATCCAGTACGTGCTGTCTCAGATGGAGGACCACATATTGCTGTTTTTACTGATCACAGTGAATGTCTCACTGTGTCTCCATCCTGCAGTACCGATCATTCCAACATTCCTCTATGCCATCGAGCATCCGAGCCCGGAGCCCCAGACGGCCCAGCCCTCCCTGCTCCCTCTGCCCGGCCTCAATGCATCACCTCTGGGCACTGCACCCTCGCAGCCCCCATCCTCCGCTGGAAGCTTCCAGGCTTCCAGCAGGACCTCCCAGCGCCTCCAGCTGCCTCTGCCCAGTAACGGTGTGCCAGTCCAGGGTACAGGGCCGACCCTCTCGGCTCTGGTGTCCCTGTTTGATAACTCGACCTTCAGCCTGACTGATGCAAGTGCCGGCACCGAACCGGTGGACTGGACCTCAGTGACCCCGGAAGTGCAGGGCAATGAGACCGAAGTAGGTGGAGACCGCCGATACCTGACCGGCCAATCAGTTCATGATCAATATTCAATCAGCTCTGGATCTTACTGTTCCCCTCCGTTTCCTTTCCTTTCTCTTTCCTTGTTTTCCTTTCCTTTCCTTAGGGCTCTTCCTGTCTTCAGGACAGTTTGTTTCTGGAAGAGGAAAATGTTCGAGTTGGTTTGTTGTTTGCTTCTAAAGCTATCATCCAGCTGCTCGTCAACCCATTCGTTGGTCCACTGACTAACAGGTAATATTAGTATTAGTAATAGTAGTGTTAGTAGCAGCAGTAGTATTGAAAGAGAACATGCTCCACACAGGCTCAACCTTCATGTAGTGAAAGTGAAGGAGAATGTTTGTCTGTCTGCAGGATCGGGTATCACATCCCCATGTTTGCTGGGTTCATCATCATGTTTGTGTCAACTCTCAGTAAGTTGTTACACACACACACACACACACACACACACACACACACACACACACACACACACACACACACACACACACACACACACACACACACAGGTGTGTTTTCTTTGAAGTGTGTGAGCCTGTGTGTCTCTGTCAGTGTTTGCCTTCTCAGGGACGTACCCTCTGCTGTTCTTCGCTCGCTCTCTGCAGGGAATCGGCTCGTCCTTCTCCTCAGTGGCAGGTCGGCACAACACTGAACACCTGAAGCAGCAAACACTCTCACCTGTACTCACACCTGTACTACCTGTACTCACACCTGTACTCTCACCTGTACTCACACCTGTACTCTCACCTGTACTCTCACCTGTACTCACACCTGTACTCTCACCTGTACTACCTGTACTCACACCTGTACTCTCACCTGTACTCACACCTGTACTACCTGTACTCACACCTGTACTCTCACCTGTACTCACACCTGTACTCTCACCTGTACTCTCACCTGTACTCTCACCTGTACTCACACCTGCTCTCACCTGTACTCACACCTGTACTCTCACCTGTGCTCTCACCTGTACTCTCACCTGCTCTCACACCTGTACTCACACCTGTACTCTCACCTGTACTCTCACCTGCTCTCACACCTGTACTCTCACCTGTACTCACACCTGTACTCTCACCTGTACTCACACCTGTACTCTCACCTGTGCTCTCACCTGTACTCTCACCTGCTCTCACACCTGTACTCTCACCTGCTCTCACACCTGTACTCTCACCTGTACTCACACCTGTACTCTCACCTGTACTCACACCTGCTCTCACCTGTACTCAC
>VURO01012513.1:1458-22616 GCA_015108175.1 Pelvicachromis taeniatus
CTGTATATTACAAGGGGGGGGCACATTTATCACACATCCAGGTAATGACTAGGCAGGTAAAGATGGTGGTGCAGGTGCGGGGCCAGACGGTCTGTTGCCGTATCCGGTTTCATCCTGGGATGAAACTCAGGGTTTCACATTGACTAAAAAAAGAAAAGGAAGCATATTAGTCAGAGCTTCATATTCTGCAACTTCATATGGATGTATAAACTTTCACAGACCACAGAGGACAGTTACATAATGAGATAGAGAAGAAGAAGGAAAAAAAAAAACAAGGATTGCCAAATCCCAGAGCTCTTCAACTTAAGTTGAAGTTGAGTCTACAGTTGTTCTTCCAGTCATTGAGTTAATTAGCACATCTCTTGGCTTAATGAGACCCAACAGGCTGCAACTGGGCACGCTCAGAAATAAAGCAGAGATAAGTGTCATTTAAAGTGAAAAGGCATAATTGAGAATGACTAAACTGCACGTGTCTAAATGTAGAACCATCTTAAAACAAAAAATAAGACAGAAGCTATTCCCTTTCTTTGCAAGTCACTGAAATAATCACTGATCTGTTATCAGAATCCTTTTTATTTGCAAACGTACAATAAAAAGCACATTTGTCCGGCTCCTGAGCCGGTCGGCGACTCACAAGCCGGGCATACAGTGGTTATACATGTGGTACAGGATCAACACGGCTTCACATTTTGTACAAGCAGAGAGGGCAAGGCGTGAAAACAAGACAGTGGACCACACACATCACTCTACAGATACACACACGGCAAAACCGAGGCATGCGGTCGGTTACAGCTATAGGCCACCCGTGCAAACATGGAGGAACACGTCAGGAAATGTAGATCTGTGTCTGCTTCGGGAGGGTTAATACGTTCTGATGTCTGTGCAGCGGCGACATGGTTTCTAAAGGCTAAAGTGCTGCAGTGTATAAAGCCACGTGCAGGCGTTGGGGCTAGTGCTGTACTGTGCAAACACAGATAGTTATAATATCAGTGATTAAGGTCAGACTGTGCCAACAGAGCTGAATATAGTATGATGAGATACACGGTGACAACAGCAGGTTGTGGAAGCTGCGACACATCCTTCAGTAACGAGACAAGAGGAGAGTTCGGAGGAAAGAAGCGGCTCGGCAACACAGGGGGTTAAAAAGGAGAGGTTAGGGGGGGTTTAAAGGTCAGATTTGGGACACTCACTGGCCAGGTTGACAATGCAGGCGATGATAATGACCGTCCCTCCTATCAGTGAGACCATGGAGAGCATCTTGGCCACGCGTCCCAGACGCACAGCGCCGTCCAGATTTCCCTGTTCCAGACTGTTCTTGGACTGAGGGAGAAGATCAAAGCATCTGTTAGCATCAGCGTAATTAAAAAAATATACTCCAAAATCCGAACACACACACAAATCCTGCTCTCACCATGATGGAGTAGACAAATCCAACAATGTTGATGGGCCAGACTGGGCAGAAGCAGGCCAGCACAGAGAGGAGGAGGTAGTCTTTGACCTTGGAGCGGTCCAAGGGTGGGTTGGTGGCGATGCTGGAGTGGCGAGAAAGCGACGGCCTGGGCGAGAAGGCGGTGTAGCCGATGGAGCTCGCCCTGCTCCCCTTCCTGGTCTTGCCATGATTAGGGTAAGAGATGGAGTGCTGCCTTCTGGGAGGAGAGGAGATGACTGGAGAGGTGCTCTTCTCCTCGGACACTGAGTGTATCCCGTTACCTGCGTGTGAAGGATGAAGAGGACGAAGAGGTAAAACGTGAGTGCTCGCATGCCTCCCATGCTCTCCCGGGAGTTCATCCACGCGCAGGAATTTGACTTTGCCCCAACAAGCTGACTAAGCAGCTGCCTAACCCTGCCTCTCTCCCCACCCGTTGCCTCGCTATGAGGTCAAACTCAAGTCACTCACCGTTCTTCAGCTTCTCGTTGATGACTATGACGAGTTCTCCTTTGGACTTGCTGCGGGCGGGCCTGGTTCCAGCCGGGCTGCTGCTGCTGCTGTGGATGAGCTCTTCGCCTCTGACTGGCGGGCACAGCTCAGAGACGGGGGACTGGCTCGACAGAGAGCCGCCCTGGTCCAGCAGCGATGGTTGTTCTTCCACGGGCCAAAGGCCGGGGGCAGGCATCATGTTCACAGCCATGCTGACAGAAAGAGAAGCCCGTGTTCGTGGTTCGGACCTGCACGCGTGCCGTCAGTAGTTACACCTGGGGGCCAGAAAGTGGTTTTAAACACATTCATAAACAAAAGCTGTTCCTTCCCATCTGCTTAGGGATTGTGCAAAAATCACAGCAGTGGAGAAGAGGGCAGAGAGATGGGGGAAGACAAATATATTTTCTTACATTTAAACTATTTATTTTATCAAATATTTAAACCAATTTCTGCCATTTAAGGACAGCAAAATAATACCAAATCTGTGACTGTTGAGTCCATTCTTGGTCAGTCTCAACTCAACAGAAAGCAGCTATAGGAAAGTAGGGCATCGTACTAAATGAGCCAAGAATGACCTAAAACTGACTAAACGGCGCTTCCATGTTGGGATTTCCTACAATTTATTTAGCAAAACTCTACTTGTTTAAATCAGTTTGCAGATTCTGGAGAGCAGTGCTGCCTCCCTGAAATGAAATATTTATAAGGATGGCAGGGGATTTCTAACTCGCCGTTTTCGTACACACCCCGTTTCAGCAGATTGTAGAGTGGATGTGGGCTCAATATCACCCATAAGCCTCTTTATAATCCCCTTTTGAACGTCAGATGACATCTCATGTTTGATCACTGCTCACAGCGGCTGAAGGATGGATGAGCAAAACACAGTGAACTGTAAATAAGGCCTCAAGACTCGTTTTCTCAGGTAACAAAAAGCAGGTCAACAAAAAGGAGGAGCGGAAAAAAAAACAAAACAAAAAAAAAAAACAGGTATGGCAGATGGGAGACAGCTTTGCTGCCTCGTCCTCAGTGCAGGTGTGTACATAGCTTTATTTCTCCGTGTGTACACAACCGCTCGCCGACATATGGTGGCCGGTTTTGCCGGGCGCAGAACAAAAGCTAAAGGACACAGCGGTAAAAAAGGCTGAGGACAAAGGGGGGAGAAAACTCGGATAGAGGCCAGCAGGGAGGGAGGGAGGCTGCTCGTTAATTAGCCTGCCGCTGATGGTTTGGATTCAGTGGATGTGCGCTGCTAAACTGCACCGATAAGCAGGAAAAACACATGCGCTGGATTCACGGGAAATGACTGGAATACAAACACAGCCATTTCTGTCTCTCTCACCCATCAATCAAAGGGAAAGCTGAAATCAAACTAACCTTTGTTTCCTTCCCTTTCTTTTTAATCCAGCTCTTGCTTCATCGTCGTCATCACATCGCTGGATTGTGCATCGTGGTAACCTCACTCCCAGGTGGGAAAAACAACAAAACAGTCAGACGTGAGCAAACATCTCTAGAGCGCAGAGGGTTTCTAGACGTGCTCCGTTTAAAAGCCCGATCATATGATTTATGTCCAGTGAAAGCTGAGGGAGGGGAAAAACAGAGAGCTGTGGGGTTGATGTAGCCTTGCGCCAGCGCACTGTGCTGGGATGGATGGAGTCTCCTGGATATCAGGGTGGTTCAGAGAGGAGGGGTGTGTGTGTGTGTGTAATGAAAAGTGAAATCAACCAGAGTACGTGCTGTGCGAGGAAAAGAAAATGTGTGTGTGTGTGATGTGATGTAGGGGGCGGTGGTTTATAGCATCCTCCTACCGCCGATGTTAAACTGTGACCTGCTGTCTGTGCGCTGCTAATTGGCCTAATCATGTGTTCACAAAGGGAAACCGTCGATAAGGCGGTGAAGCGTCACATCGCATAGTTCATGGTAGGAGACACTGGAGCTCAGGCGCAAGTGACCATAACATTTATTTACCGATGTCAAATAAATACACAAGAATTCAATAACGTGACATGGGAGGTTTATTAAAAAGAACACGCCATCAGCTGGCACACAGCGGACACTACAAAAACACCATGAAACCAAGCATAAAAAAAAGAAAAAATTAATGTGGCTTCAGATAAAAATAAAGTATGTACATGTGTTTATATTTAAAAAAAAACAAAAAAAACAAACTCATTTCCCCATGGCACTGACGATGTTTGCCTGCAAATAGAAGAACAAAGAGTACAAACAAAAGAAGCAGAATATGAATCAGATGGTCAGTTATGGACAAATTAATTAATATTATAATATTAATATATATTAATATTAATTAATATAAGGAGCAAAAAAAACCAAATTTTTGTAATTAACCCTGCTAGAAATAATTAAACTGAATAAATTACAAGTGTGCTGATGGTGTTTTGAGTTACTGCAACAAGCTGCTCACTGATCTGAAGTCAATGATTCAACAGTTAACTCTGTGCGTATGTTAACTTGTATTATCTCTTTGTAAAGATGTTGTTTGATACGGTAACACACTGTACACCTACAAAGGATTTTACTGTGGGTGTTTTTGTTTGTTTTTTAAATGTTAAAGTAATGAAGGTGCCATTGCCAAATGTGAATTGAACCCAGCTCACCACAGGGAGTGTGCAAAATTAAAGGAAAAGCACTGCCAAACAGAATGCAATACAATAATCTCCATCTCAATGATCCCATTTTAATAATTGATGGAGGCCAGAATTGTAAATCACAGTAAAACTCCATCAGTTGCACAACCCTTACTGTCAGTAATATATTAGTATAACTGAAAGAGACTGCCGTTAAGCTAAAAGTGATCATACTGATGTTTTAGCAGATTTGTCAACCCCTGCTACCATTTGCTGCTAAGCTCAAAATAAACTGATGGTAATGCTTTTATTTTGGAGGGTCTAGCGGTGCTTGTAAGAAACTGAAGAACCTAGCTTACCTTCATGAAGGAGGAAAATCTCTTTTCCGTCATCCCCTCAACTTGTATCAGATCTTCCAGCTGCAGAATAGCAAACACAGTTACTGCATGCATTTGTATTACAGAAACAACAATAAACGATGTTTGTTTTCTAACCTTTGTGAAGTGACCGTGGATCTCCCTCCAGCCCAGAATGAGCTTCGCCTTCTTGTCACCGATCTGCTGCAGACTTTTCAGCTCTTTGAGGCAGCCCATGTTCAGAATTTGCAGGATTTTTTGCTTGGATTGATTCACCACCGACTGGTCAAGCTGGGACTCCCAAACAGTCTCTGTGTTGTTTTCTTTACCACCTGGGGACTGATAGGACACAAATATATAAATAGATGTACACACCACATTGTTAAAACAATATTTTTTGCTATCAGACAACACAAGCAATCTACTTTTAATTTGAACGTCTCTGCACTGGTTGGGAGAGGAAGGCAATTTTAACCAAACTAATTTGAGATCATTTCTGCATCTGTTGAGTCAGATGCTAATGCACGTTGTCAGCTTGTATCTGATGCTTGCAACTCTGCAAATGTGTCAAGTTAAGCACAGCACAGTTGAGGCTCGGTTGCTGACCTCAATCAGGTCTGAACACGTCTTCCCCTTCTTCTTGACGCACACCGACTGCTTTTTGACCACAATAAGCTGCTGAAGGGGCTGCCGCTGGGACACTGAGAGGGAGAAAACAGCAAAACATTGCATTAGGACAGAATGACAAAGGACAAAATGAAAGTCAAATTTTTAACACTTGAACCGTTTCAAAGCCAAATGCATGAAAGAGGCACTAAGAAAAGTTCTCTGGCTCGCTCTCACTGTTGCTGAGGGTTGTAAAAATAATCCTCTCTCATCATCATTTGATACATTCTCTGGCTCCAGTATTGTAGATTGAGCTTTTGTATCACATTGCAGCCCATCAATAGCCCCAGTGAATCAACATGACAGAATTAGTGAGTCACTACTCTTTAGTGAAGCACTCAAATAAAGAATTTATTGAGTCCTCAGTCAAGGTCAGCAGTGTGTGATACCTCTATAGTCTTTAACACTGTAGTCATTTCTTTATGAGGCAAACAATCTATGGAAATTCACTTAGTTACAGTAAGATCATCTGCTCTGGGATTGTAACAGACCTTGCAGCGGTTGGACCACAGCCTGCTGTTTATTGGGTTTTGTGGCATTTGACTGTTTTCTCCGCAGGGCAGTTGTGTTGTTCTCGAAGTCGGGCTCTTGTCTGGTAATCGACTTTTCTCCAGCTAACTGACTTAATAGCATAGCCTTGCTCTCAAGCTCCCTCTGCTTCTCTTTGAGCTCCTGCACAAAACAACAAAATCCAAAGGAGGATAACAAAGGAGACAAACGTCAATTAGTAAACATCTGACCAGATCTGCAACTGCTGAAATATTTGCAAAGTAAAACTGTGACAGCAAGGGCAGAAAAGGGGGGATAAGATGAAGGGACATCAACATATTTTACGGCCATACCAACTTGATATTTCCATGTATGCATGCATGAAGATGTCAATTTAAGAAAAAGAACAGCAGATGACAGTTTGTATCTCTCCCATAGTAATCCCACAAAGCCCAGGTGTAGCTAGTGGGACTGTTGCAAGAGAGAATTAATTTTAGCACCAGCTACCAAATCCTGGCCTACTGCTCAGAGACCACGACCTGCTTAAGATGCTGTCTCACAGTCCTCTCGATACCGCTACTTAAAGCAACTAAACTAAACAGAGCATTCTTGATGTCAGCCAATCAGGTGGACAAACTCAGGCTTTGATGTAGGTGTGCATTTTCACCTTGATCTCTTTCAGAATGACCAGGCTCTCTTTGTCCTGGGAACTCATCGTTCTCTTCTCCAAAGCTATTAGTCTATCCAACAGTGACGGGTCCAACGAACTGAAGAGGCAGACAAACAAATCATATCAGACACGGGGAGGCTGAAAAACAGGGCAAAAAGTATGATCAGGGGAAACAAGGTATCAAAAAAGCCATGTTTACAGGCATTCCAGAGGAGATCTGCACACACAACAGCATCTTTCTCTGCCACAAAGCCTTTCAATTCAGACATAATACAAACCAAACAAATAATCAGTCTTTGTGGTCTATAAACCTGTGGTTACGGGTAGAGGGTGAGGAACCATCCTGTTCAGATTTCTTCTCCTCTTTATGCTTCTTCTTCTGTGGCTCAGTGCCAGACCTCCCTGTCTCTCGTTCCTCTCTGGACCGCTTCACTGGAGATGAAGGCATATGGAAAATTAACAGTTTAGTATTCGGTGCACTGTAGCAACGGTGTCTGTGGGGGCTCTCTAGAGTGTAAAGCAACTCAGACAAAAATGGCACAGCATCAATCAAAGCTGCATTGCAGGGCTTGAATTAACGCCAACACCAGCAGGTAAACACAAAGAGCATTTTTGAGAGAGTGTAGTAGGAAAGAAAGAGCATCAGAACGGCAAAAATGCAAGGAGTACCAGTTTTACAAAACAAAAACCCCAAAAACAAACATCCATCTGACCCAGAGACAGCCGTTTATCATTTGTCACCATCCTCTGGGATGTGACATGAGTGCCCCGTGTTGGCTTTTGGCTTAAATTGTGACAGGGCTCTTCCTCTTTCCTCATAAAATGTCTTTTTGTACTCTAGAGTCCCCCAACTGAAAAAAGTGAGTGCTTTTCTCACCCAGTTTCACTCACCTGGCAGCACAGGCACAGCCACAGTTTCACAGGTGAAGGGCTTGTTCACAATGAGCTTGGATTTGGCAGCAAAGTTGAGTGCACTGAAGGTGTCAAAATAATATTTGTACTCTGGTGCAATATTGGTGATCATGATGGAGTGTGCTGAGCCTCCCAGAGAGTCCTGCAGCAGCCGTGTCAGTTTACTGTCCCTGTATGGCACACGCACCAAAGTGCCTGAGTTTAGAGAGTCCACAACTTTGCTGAGTGTGAAAAGAGACAGGTTGATGGCACCACTCTCCTTCAGGCGGATGCCCTGATTGCCAGTGCGGCGGTTGTCCTCTGAACCAGCCAAATCGATCAAGTACAGTTTGCCTGTCTGTTGTCTGTGGGGAGGTCCCCGCTGAGTCCGTACAACCTGTATCATTGGAGAGATTAAGAATTGAAATGCAGCAGTGATACAGGAGTCAGGCAGGAAAAACAAGGAGGTGGTGAAGAGTCATGGAGTAAAAGGAGAAAAAAAAAAAAGGCTTATATTTTATGAAAAACACGACAACAAAGGGAAAAAACAAAGAATAACGAAAGAAAAAGAACAGCAGATAATGGTTTGTGTTTCTCCTATAGTAATCCCACAAAGCACAGAGGTTGCTAGTGGGACTGTTGCAAGAGAGAATTGATTTCAGCACCAGCTACCAAATCCTGGCCTACTGCTCAGAGACCACGACCTGCTTAAGATGCTGTCTGGCTGTCCATTTGACACTAATGAATAAAGCAGTGCAATAAACTACAGCAAGATCATCAAACCTTAATGAGAAGGATAGCGTGGCTGCGGCTGGAATGGTGGTTTAGTTTAGTAGAAGCTGTAGTCCGGTTGAGCGTCGCAGGGACAAAGTGTTTGTCAAAATCTGCGAAGGAGGTGATGTTCATGTGTGTCAGGCCAGGGATAAGGATGTTCTTGTCTTTGTCCTCTCTGATGGGTAAATCCTGTGAGTTTGGCGACAGAAGATCCAACACCTGAGAAAACAAGAAAGCAAAACTGTAATTGATGAGTGAGGCACACTAAAAGAAAAAAGGTGCATTTAAAGATTCAGAGGACATGCAGTGGAAAATATAGTTAAAAGGTTTTGCAGTAAATTAAAAGAGGACTGGAGGTTAAAAAGTTGTGCGCGCCATCCTTGTTTTATTAAATCATGCTGAGGGCTAGTGGTCTGACACTGAAAAGGTAGGTTGCAGACGTTTTAGGTAAACCGATTCAGATAATTTCCACATCTGTTCTTTTTCATATGTAGCACAGCAGGAAATAAGTCTGCTTCAGATGGTGTCATACTACCAGATGTACTGCATGGTGTCTACAAGAAGGAACTGCACAAATAAAGCAGGTAAGAGCTGTCCAATCTGACACTGCACTGGGTATTTATTAGAGAGCTGGCAGGTTAAAGGCCGGCTAACATCCCAGCTGACTGCATCAGATATCTGCATTCTCACATGCAGCTCTGCTGGGTCAAAACATCTTATTATTATGTAGATGGTCTAGTTCAAACTAATTCAGGAAGTCAGTTTTCAGTCAATATAAAATCTTCTACAGGTATTAATAGAATTTCTAGAAAAGTATTCATAAGAAAAAAAGAAATATTTCCACTTTTAAGATGAGCATAAAGGCAATGTTATTTTCAATACAGTGTTTTTCTTTATATACAGGGTTTTAATCAGGCTGAAAAAAAGATTGAACACACTATAATGAATAATTATAAAGCCAGTTTTATACAATAGAGTTTCACTTGCTAAAGTGACGTGACATAAGGAAATTCATAGAGTTCTGTAATTTAAGGTAATCAAGATTCAGTACCTCTGCTGTTTGGAGACCATTTGAGTTTATGCATTTAGGAATTTTACAACCTTTGGGACAAGTAGGTATCAAAAGGTTCATTTGATTCATTCAAGTCTAGGAAAAAAAAACAAAAAAACAAACCCCAGCTCTCTATAATACTACAAAACGCAGAAACACACTTCTAAAATTAAGAGTAAAGATAATGCTTTCTAACACCATCAATTGGCTCAACATTTACATTACTTTACTTATGCATGGACAAAAGTCAGAAACGCTTTGGCCATACCACGCTGTGAGTACTTAACCATTCATACCTTCTCATTGTAAATTTCCAAATACGACATGCCAATGCTGTAGTCCCATCCATCACTCCCATCCTTGGCTTTGACCAGCTTGAAGACCTCACGAACAGCTCGGGGAATCACACCTGGCTGCTCTGAACTCCCCAGCATGGTGTGGGTCTTACCTGTGAAAGATGCAAGAGCTTACAGTTAGAAAAATATTTATAAACAAAATGAAAAAAAATCTTTGTGAGCCCTTTCAAGTCTCAACAGCTTAGAGCTAACATACACAATTCTTGAAACCCTGTAGACTGTGCTTCAACATACCAGCTCCTGTTGGGCCATAAGCAAACACACTGGCATTCTGTCCGTTCAAGATGTGTGGCAGAATGGGCTTCACTGAGAGGAAAACTTCTTGCTGTGTCGTTTGTTCACCATGAAAAACGTCGAAACTAGAAACAATAACAACAACCACAGCTCTCTTAATATTCACAGCCAGACAATCACTGAAATATTTACTGATATACTAATGTACATAGGAGAGTATTAGGAAGACACTGACTGGTATTTAACAGTTTCTGTGGCGTTCCTCCAGTTGATTATCTCCAGGTTTTGGGAGTCCAGGCCTCGTACACACGGTCCCTCGCTCTTCTCATCTTCTTTGTTCATATAGGGTCGCAGACGAACCGCTACGCGGACCCTGGACGTTTTCCTGTTTCCTCCATCTGATACCGCCACACGCTGCGCCATTATTGCGCTTCCAAAAACAAAGGCCTGAATAAAGTTAAAAAAAATAAGCTAACTAGTTAGCCACGAATGTGCTTGAAAAAAAAAGCAATTTGTTTATGACAGCGCTGCATTAAAATACGTGTCTTTCAAATGAAACCTCTCCTGATAAGCTGTGTTTTTCTTATTGACCAAAGCCTCGCTCGGCTAATAACAAGCTAAAGCTGGATAGCTCAGTCATAACTTCCCTAGCGAATGGAGGCTTCTCGCCTGGCTAATTATTGTCACAAAGCCAAAGTCTGCTATATGCTTACCGATATTATTTGAGAACGTCTGAAATTAGCCACACTTTTGTTATGCCCCAAAATTCCCTTCTAGCAACATTTCCGACGCCTGCTTTTAACAATGACGACCACGGTCCCTTAAAAACTTGAGAAACTAACGGCTTCTTACCGAACACTCTTTCAAATGCGGAGCGCAGAAACCGGAAACGGTCGTTAACCAATCAGTACTCGCACAAATACTGGCGCCAGTTTTACGTCATGCGTCCATATTAATGAGATGTATGGCTTTTCTGATTACATTTGTCAACTTCAAGCTACACAAATGTACATATACGTACGTTTAAAAAAACAACATGAACAGAAAAGCAATGGACGCTAATACAATTTTCGCCTCTTCTGCCCTAAGACCTGCTCGCGCTTGCGCAGTGTGCAGGAAGTCGCGTCGAGCGTAGATCTCCAAACCATTCCCCTCTACTGCTGAAGGCTCCGCTCGCAGTGAGTGTGGATTATCTACATGACGTTTCATCAGCGGTGAGGTGCAGCCCCCCCGCCCCAGCGGTGCAGAGGCTTGGCAGATCCCTACAGCCAAAATGGCGCTATGTTTACGTCTGTGCAGAATCGTTTGTTACACTTAGTGACTCTCATGGGGACTATTTGACTCAACGTTTTTATCGCGTTCACAGTAGCACTGATCCGGGAGAAGTCGTTAATGACGATTTAAAGCACGTATGTTACTAGCAGACTAACTACTGTTTAGAAATAGCGGGCAGTTAGGCCTGACGTTAGCTAGCCGCTTGTTTTAGTTGCCCATACGCTCACATATACTTAAACAAAAGTAAAACAGCTACGGCTAAAAGTTATAGCCTCTTAAAAAAAACCTCGTATCCCACACACTTGTGTATACATTCAGTTAGTTTCAGCTGCACTAAAATGTTTTCTAGATCTAAATGGCAGGCTTCTGTTCAGCAGATCTGTGGCGAGAAACTTCACCAGCAGGAAGCATGCAAGCTGAGGCCACAGACACCTCACTGAAAGAGGGCATAGCGGCTATGGTCGTGGAGGACTCCGAGGAAGCTGCAGAGGGCAAAGAGGAGGAGGACAGCACGCAGCAACCGGACACGGAGATGGCAGGGAGCGCAGAGGAGGACGACGCAACAGCCAAGGAGGATAGAGGTAGAGTACACGCGTAAAGATAGATGCATGCATGCATGGACAGTTGTGGTGAAAGCACGCACAGAAGACAGGAAGTTTGATTATGAGGGTGAAAGTCTTCCGTGTGCACAAGCATGTCCTGTACAGGTAACCAGTGTGAGTAATTTAGGAAGTTTCACCAAGGACAACAAGTGCACAAGTATCATGCAGAAATGTGTAGGATATGCAAGGAAAAAAAGCACAGCTGAAACACGGTGAGTATATACCGGTTTATTAGTAGGTATTTACCTTGTCGGCTTGCTAAGTCTTTACATTTTAATAAAGTGGCGCAAAAGGCAAAATGAGTGACTATATCCACCCATTTTCTTAAGTGCTTGATTACCCAGGGTGTGGTGTGGAGCTGGAATTCGCATTGGTTTGGTACATCCTGAGCCGTTTTCTTGTATAAAAGTTAGAAAGGAAAAAAGCAAACAGATCATTGGGACTAGATGTAAGCTGGGGTTATAGTAAACACGATCACCGGTGTGTCAAAAAGTGATTTCTGAGGTTTCTGTCTGTTAAGTGTAATATATATGCTTATATTGGTGTATAGGCTGTAGTCAACTGGATTTATGATGGGGCTGTATATTTAAAATACAGAAATAAAGTATCTTTCTGACTCTGTCATTATATAGAGATGATCCTATCCAGAGCAGTTTAAAAAACAACATAATTGTCCAAAGTGTTTTCCAGTTAAAAGATGGCAATAAAATACAACAACCATCTATTAAACAAAACAAAAAAATATATGTAATATATTAATATTGTAAAAAATCAGATTCTTTTTGGCACCAGCCCACAGTTTGATTGCCTCTGTAAAATAAATACATATTTACGTACAGCTTGTCACAGAGAAGTCAACGCAGTGTGTTTGAAAGATGTTTAAATGGGACCTATTTTGTATTCAGCCACACTGGCCTGCTGTTTAGACCCTCTGAGGGGCAGCCAATCAAAACAAAAGTATGTGGCTCTAAATTAAGGGGGAGGAGCTACATCAAAGCCCAGTATAGGGTTAATCCACAATAAAATGTTGCTTCATTATTGTTTTTAAAAGAGATTTTAAACAAACCGTGTATGCGTTTTCTCAGATGGGAGGACAGATGCAGTGGGAGGAGAGGGGCAGCAGGATAAAGCTCAGGCGGAGGCTGAAGATGGAAAGCAGAAAGCCGGAGAGGTGGACGGTGACTGGGAGCTTCCGTACAGCGACGAGGAAATGGAGGACCCCAAAAACTGGATGCCCCCTCCCGCAGAGATCAAAAGACTCTATGAGCTCCTTGCTAAAGGGGAGATGCTGGAATTGAACTTTGTGCCCCTTCCTAGAAGGCCCCCCACGCCTGAACACACCTCCTCGCCTGAAAGAGACGAAGAGGAGGAGGCCGCCAAGGAACGGGAGAGGCTGGAGAGGGAACGCAAGTCAGTGTTGCTTTTTCTTTTGGTCATTTCAGGATTAAGGAGTTTGGTTTGAGTGCATTTGGTTGTTAACACCCTCATGTTTTGTTTTTGTTTTTTTTGTTTGTTTTTCAGGCCTCCAACTCCAACTGAGTTTGACTTTGATGAGGAGCAAATGCAAACCACTCCAAAAAATGCCTTCCTCAGCAGACGCAGGACTCCAGGTATGTCACGATCAATTATTTGTGTTGTCTCTTTATAATCTTTTCATTGTTGGATTTTTGTTGTTGTTTTTTAATAATGAATTTTGCCTTTTTTTTCTTCCAGGATCTTCTGCCCGCTCCTCTGTTAAAAGGGAGGCTCGGCTGGACAAAGTATTGTCAGACATGAAGCGCCACCGCAAGATTGAGGAGCACATCATGCGCACAGGCAGAGATCTCTTCAAGAGTGAGAAGAAGCTGGAGGAAGCCCTTTCTCCAAACAGCCAGAAGGAGCGGGAAAAGGAGAGGGAACGAGACAGCAACCCCAACACCATCTTCTCGCCGCGACAGAGGAGATACTAATGGTTTCTTTTGAGACAAGGACTTGCCCAAAAGCATTCAAAGCCAAGCATTTCCCAGAGGCTTTCTAAAAACTTGAATTTTTTTAATGTAACAAGTTTTGTATGTTTTATGTGTTTTGTATGATGGCAATAAACATTTTAACCCTGGAGGATGTCCCTCACCTGTTGTACTCTGAGTGTACTGACAGTTTATTTCAACCTGTGGCTAAAGGAATATGATGATATCTTCATGATTCTAAATTATATATTAAGCTACCTTTGACTGCTTCCATGTCACAGGGGGTGGCTGGATATAATATAATTTACCTAAAAATGATATTTAATGTGGACTACTATACAAACTGATTTAATTCATCTGTCACTTTGATCTTATGAAGCAAGTTTTTGGCCATAATGCAAGAATTCATATACTAAATGAGACAACTTGACACAAAGGTGAGAGAGCATATTTCTCCCATATTGGCTTCCTGTTAAATCCAGAATCTAATTTTAAATTCTTTTCCTCGCATACCTCTTAAATAATCAGGCCCCTTAAAGACCTTATAGTACCGAATCACCCTAATAGAGCCCTTCAGTTTCAGACTGCTGGCTTACTATGGTTCCCAGAGTATTTAAAAGTAGAACGAGAGGCAGAGTCTTCAGCTTTCAGGTCCCTCTTCTGTGAAACCAGCACCCAGTTTGGATTCGGGAGACAGACACCCGCTCTACTTTTAAGATCAGACTTTAAACTTTCCTTTTTGATAAATATAACGTAACATTGAAACTTCCCTTAGTTACACTGCAATAAGCCTCGGCTGCCTGAGGATTGGGTGGGTCATGGGGCCCACTAAGTGTTCTTCTTCACTCTCTGTGTATACACCTCTCTGCATTTAATCATTAGTTAATATTAATCTCTGGCTGTCTTCCACAATGTGTCTTTGTCCTGTCTCCCTCCCTCACTCTTAACCGGTTGTGGTGGATGGCTGCCCCTCCCGAGCCTGGTCGTGCCCAAAGTTTCTTCCTGTTTAATGGGCGTTTTTCCTTCCCACTGTCCCCAAGTGCTTGCTTATAGGGGGTCTTTAAACTAAACTGAACTGAAAGGTCTAACAGGATAAAACCAAAAAGGTCAACCTGGGCAAACATGGAGGGAGATATGGCACACAAACATGAGGTGCTAACTCGGCAGTTTCTGTGTACTTAATGTTGTAAGTACACAGAAATTTAAATCATTTAATTTCAATTATGATGTGACTGAAGTGCCGATTTTCAGCTTTAATTTTGAGGCTCTGCAAATATTTTGCATCGACTGTTTAAGAATTACAGCCATTTTTATACACAGCCCCCCTTTTCAAAGACTCAACAGTAATTGAACAAACTAACATAACTCTGAACATAAGGACTATTTTTTGTACTTGATGAAAATCGTTTGCAGTCAGTGACTTCCTGAAGTCTAAAACTCACGGACATCACCAAGTCCTCTGCTGCAGCTGCTTGTCTCTTTGTTATCAGTTTTGTCTTACCAAACTGCAAAGCATGCTCTTTTGGGTTCAAATCAAACTCTTGGGTTGCTTTTGGTCATTATCCATTTGCACCCATCAGTTTTGGAGTATTTGGCTGAATCTGAACAGAGTACAGCTCTGTACACTTCACAAATCATCCTGCTACTCCTATTAGCAGTGACATCGTCAATAAACACTAGAAACCTGGTTCAATTAGCAGCCATGCCAAGCCATCCTCAGCTGTTCCTTTTCTTCTTCTTCATACTTCTCTCTTCCCATATTTTGATACGAGTTCATTTTTGGATCTCACACTGTGACTTCCACTGAACAGCCTGCAAATGCGAGTTCAGCACTTGAAACATTTCTCATGAAATAACGGCTCACCTGGCCATCAAAACTATGTCAGAGCCTCTGAAAATGAAGAAGCTTGTATAAAATTAGTTGTAATTCCTAAACCATTAATGCAAAATGTTTGTCAGCCCGCTTGAATTAAAGCTTCAAGTCTGCACTTTAATCACATCTTGATTGTTTGATTTAAAATCCCAAATTCTTCTCATCCAAGTACTTATGGACCTTATTGTACATGCAAAAAAATGTATCAAACCCAATCTAAAAATAGAGCAGTACTAAGTTTGTAACTAACATGCAGTATCTAAGCAACAGTGGTAACCCCACAGATTAAAGGGATACTGACGACTATAAAGCACATGTAAATTACTGGTACTTTTCCAGTGTATGAATTCCATTGATAAAACTCTCAATCTAAAGGCCTGTTCACGAGTAATAAAGCCCAGTCAGCACTAAAACCTGCCACTAATCCACTACACTCACATTGCAACACATATTATAAATGTTATTAGGGTGTGGAATTTAAAGAAAAATGTATAAATGTGCTTCATGTGGTCTCATTAATCATTTTGCTTTAAGGACAAATTGGTTTGTGTTTTTAACTCTTTCCCCCATAATGATGACATTTGACAACCTCCCCTATACTCTCACTGACGGTTTTGGTGGACACCTCAGTATATTTAAATAAATATGTAGTTTGATTACAACATTTTGGGGTTTTTTTGTTTTTTTTTCAAGGGTAGCTGCACAGACCACCCTCACTAACTTCTGATGCAAACACAGTTACTTTGCTTTATAAACAGGCCTCAAGTATGAGAGAAAGGCCAGTTCAGAAAACAGCTTCAAGAGTTACTCCTAGTAGGCCTTCAGGGGGTAAAGAAAGCCGTGTAACTACAAAGCTGCAGTGGTGACAATGAATAAACTTTTCAAAGCTTAACATGTGAAATTACACAAATTCACTGATTCTGGCACCCTCTGCTGGCTCATTTCTACCTAGTGATGGAGCGGTACACAATCAGCCTGATTTTAAAAAGTACTAAAAGCTTAAAAATAAATAAAAAAGAGAGTCGAGACAGGTTCAGGACAGAGAAGTATATTTTAGCTAAGATTGAGTAACAATACAGCCTTCACATAAGGCTCAGAAGCATAGAGTATAATATGTATGCATAAATATGCATTCAAAACCACAAACCAAATAAATAAATAAATAATAAATACTTACAAATAAATAACAAGCATTTCGTGGAATATACAGTACATCAGTTGAAATGTTTTGAGTATTGTCAAGAAGCAGTACCTTATGAAGTCATGGAACAGGGGAATGGATATTCTGTGTTCAACATGCCCATGGCTCTCCAGATGCTTTGGCACACACTTCCCTGTCTTTGATGGTTTTTAAGCTGAGGTTTGTGACCCATTTTCAGAAAGGTGTAGCTGCTTAAAACAAACATGAAATGATACAAAACAAGCTTGTTCGTTCAAAGAAGGTTCATAGAACCAGTGGCTCAAATGATTGGAACATTTCATACAGGGCTAAAAGGCTAAACTCACGGACTTAACAGTGAAAACAAAAAACAAAACAAATGTGCTTCCTCGTCTTTGTTGTTCCCCTTCAAACCTTGACATTACGAGACACCCCCCCCCAATAGAGCTAGAAACACTCAAACATCACGGATCCCTTTGTGAAATATTCCCGCAAAGCATTTGGTGCCGTTGAGACGTTACAACAGCGCCAAACTTAAAAAAAACAAACAAACAAACAGGTAACTTCAGTCAAAAGCAACCATCTTGTATGCAAAAAAAGAAAGTGATGAAAAGGAATCTACACAATCTTTATCTACACTGAAACAAGGACCACTGTGGAAATATCTGAGAGTAGTTTTGCGTTCACTAAGCAGTAAGACTGAAATGTTTCCGTCTTAACGTCGAACTGTCAAAAATGTCTGATGCAGAACTGGGACAAAGCCTAAGAAAAGAAATAAACGCTGACCTAATACTGACATGGAATGACTTCTGTTCCCCTCTTTTGTAAAACATCTGCTATGTACAACCATCACATTTTTCTGTCCGAGGGAAAGTCTCTTCCTTCTCTCGAGAGAGTAAAAAAATAATAATAATTAAAAAAACAAAAACATAAAGAAACAGCAAAGAATCAGGGGAGAGGAGCAGGAGGGAGGGATAAGGCAGCAGAATACAGTCGTATGAGATTATCTCCGTTCTAAAGATGAGTCAGTCTGCAGGTCGGTTACATTTTTGTTAGAGTGACAGTGACTACATAGAGGATACAGAGAATAAACACTAACAAGTCAAAATACTGTTTAGCTGGGATTTTTTTTTTCTTTTTCGAAGGTCTTCTTCATTACTAAACTGAATTAGGCCTTCCATCTACAGCAAACATACTAACATATAATATAATACATTCCTATTTTCCTGCTCTTCCACGAGGCAGAGAGGACTGAATTTGATCTATGTGAGGGGAAACGACCACCTATGCTTGCTGTACATCCAGGCAACTTCCTCTCTAGTCAGTGCATGTTCCTGTCTGTCACAGTGCCCGAAGACATCTTAAATACTGAGCGCGCCAACACTTCCTTTTTGTTTCCTACAAACTAAGAGGCTGAAGTACTTGAAGGCTAGGCGCTGTTAGCTGTTTTGCTGGCTACAAGCACTTCAGCACAATCTGAGGCCATCGTCTCAGCTTGTTTCAAGTCTCGCTTTCCCCCTTGCAGCGTTCCTTCCTTTACATACTCATTGGTACATTCGCCTTCTTTCCCTCCCCCGCCCCCGGCCTCCCCTCCACACCGCTCCTCTCAGTGCGTGGCCAGCTCGGGCTCTGTGGGGAGCGTGCTGTAGCCGTTGGCAGGCTGGGGCAGAGCGTTGAAATCCCTCTGGAGCTCCTTAGCTGCAGCGGCGGCGGTCGCCTGCGGCCTCTGCGAGCGCGAGGTGCCCATGAACAGTCGCAGGGCACCCCTGCAAATTAGGGAGAACCAGTAGAGCTGGGGCGCCATGAGCAGAGCGGCGCCGAGGTTACAGTGCCAGGGCACCGTCAGCGGAACCATGTGAAAGGGAATGGATGCGTACCTGGACCCAAAACGGGAAGGAGACAAAAACAAAAAAAATTGCAGGGTTGTAAAAAGTGTGCTCGCAAACCTTTATCGAGTGGCTGCGCAAGTCACTGACCCGAGTTCAGCCAGACAGCGGAACAGAGATGGAAAGAAAGACATACCTTCCATAGACGTAGTAGAGGTAAGGGAAGAGTAGGACTCGACAGATGAAAAAAGTGATCAGCATAAGAGCCCCATTCACTTTGTGCAGGAGAGTGTGCTGCTGTTTGTACTGAGAGCGGGAATAAAAAGAGAGAGGGAGAAAGAAAAGCAAGCGGTACAGTTTGGTGAAAGCCGCCGATGTTAATCTTTCTGTAATACTGTTAATTCTAATATTGTTATATTTGTTAATGCTATCTAAACAGGACGAGGTAGAGAGCACAGTGTGATGCTGCTGGCTGGACACTGGTTGATTCCTACAGGAAGGGTGGGAGGGCAGGGAAATGCTGCAGCAGCCCCTTTTTACTCCCTCATTAGCTTAAAGATTTATCTTGAACCTGTTTTTGTGAGATAACACAGAGCACAAACAAACATCTGCCTAAGAGGGTTTTCCTCGTGCCCATTCACTAATCTCACATGCTAGAATTACATGGCATCTCATCAATAAGAACCCTTTTGTATTACATCGTTTGTTATTATTATTTCTTTAAGCAGGGAGAGTCTACAAGGCCACAGCTTTTGCTGTTTATCAAACTGCCATGTGCACTGTGAATGGGAGGGCCAGGGTGCTAAGTGATAAAGAGTAGAGAGACATGCAGATAGTGTATCTGCTGAACATCCAGTGTAAATCTAGGGGCTATATTCAGAGACAAACAGCTGTGGGAGCCTCACTTTGGAGTACAAGCAGACACTGAAACACACAGACCTAAAAACAAATACTGGGAGACGTGCAACTCCAGCAGCGGACTGTGTTACCAATTAAAGACTGATGTTTCTGACAGAGCTGTTCATGTAAGACGCAGCTGACAGGAGCCGCTGGGCATGAACAAGCTGCATGCTGGGAATGGCCGGAAATATACTCTCCGATGAATTAAAAAAGGGAGAAGAAAAAAAAAAAACACAACAGTAGAGAGTGCAGGAGAACTTTAGTGTGACACATGCACATGCAAAAATAAATAAATAAAAATACACTTAAATCTTCGTACAGGCTGAACTCCGATGCTTACCTGGATGAGTATTTTTCCTAAGCAGACAGACGGAGTGCTGAGCTCAGCCATGAACATTATGCCCTGGAAATAATCGCCCTTTCCTTGTCGCCAAAACTAGGGAGAAAGCAAAAAGGAGGATGATTATTTGTCTAGACTGCTTTGTTCCTTTGTGGACTCGTTAGTACATCTGCAATAAAAATACTCGTTCTCTGGAAGTGAATGTTTAGCTAGTCAACTGAAATAGTTTGAAGACATAATTGCTACTCTGTCAGACAAATGTGGATGGCTTTTTAATGCCTCTAGAAGCTGAACAGCTGCAGAACAGTGAATAACTTTAGATCTATTAAAACAAGGGCATAGTGTTAAAACCTGGAAAAAGGTATTGCATAGTTTAGTTTATCTATAAATAAGACAAGAAGAATCAGAGAATTATCAGGCTCTTATTTGGCATAGGGTAATTTTTCCTTGACTTAACAGCACATTAAACACAATATATGCCAGATAAATTGCTTCATTAGACAATGATTATTAAAAATGGACTTTTAAGTAGTTTTTTATGCTACACACTAAGTTTTGCTTTGGGAATAAAACATGAAACACTTCTGCCACAAGTACACTGTACCTTTTCACAAGACTAAAATACTTGAGTGTGGGTAGATAATTCACTGCTATACTTTTCTTGCTTCGCTCAGATCTGTGCTCAACAAAAAGAGCAATGTATGACAGTTACCACAGAGACGGGGAAGCAGACGGTGACCATGACAACATGGTGCAGCACCATGAGGAACTCGCGACGCAAGTAGCTGGTCAGCGCCGAGCTCATGTGCTGGGGTGCCGCTGAGGCCTCCTCGTGCCCTTTGACCCGGAGCTTGTACCAGTAGCACATGAACATGGCGTAGATGTCATACACAAAGTAGGGAACGGCGAACATGATGTAACTGCTCGTAAGCCAGTGCCTGAAAACAACAGGAGGGACACAGTCAGAACACAACTTAATACTGTGCTTGCTTGCCAAGTTGGAGCTAAGTGCAATTTGCTATACAAACTATGACAACCCTTAATAAAACAAAGCTCGTCCCCTCTGCAATAAATAAAAAATTAACTGGAATCCATCTCATTGTCAACAGCCATCAAAAAGTGACTAAAGTGCAAAAAACCCACCTAAAACATACAGATGAGAATAAAAAAATATTACCCCCTCCCCCTTGTGAAATGTAAACTTTTTGTCAAAATTTTCCTGTTTTTTTTTTTTTTTTTACACGTGGAAT
>VURO01012516.1:1556-16922 GCA_015108175.1 Pelvicachromis taeniatus
AGGTCGTTGAGATTTGGCATTCGAGATCTGGACGGGCGTCCGAAGCCGTGCCCGTTCTGGCCTCCTTTGATGCTCATCTGCTCCGGGTAGGGGTTGCCCTCGGGGCGGCCCAGGGCGGACGTGTGCCAGCCGGACTCCAGCTGTCCGGGCAGCGGGTACGCCGACTGTCGGGCCTTCAGCTGGGGCGTGCTGACCCCTGAGTGACCCCGGCTCTCGGTGAAGCCACCTTGAGCAGAGGCCGAATTAGGCAGCGGCTGGTAGCGCATGTCAGAAGATGCGGTCTGGTTGGAGGATGAGGAGGAAAGGTGCAGGAGCTTGCGCAGTGACTTCAGCGGTTGGCTCTGAAAGACAGAAAACAACGGGTTTAATCCCACCGACTGTCAGTCCAGTCAGACGGCCTCCGGTGATTACTGCACAGAAGGTGTTTTATTAAACACCAACATCTGAGTCGCAGCTCATTTCATTTTAAAGCACTGTGAACAGACAGGAGCACTGCTGAAGTGGGAAAGGTCTGCGATTCTCTAGGCTCAGAGTTATCCTTCCGGTCTCGGAGGCTCGTTCGTAGGCAGCAGAGAAAAGAGCCGGGCGCTGACATCAGCAGGTGACGCTGACGTGCGTGGATTAGACCTTCTAGACGAGGAAGAGCGTGTGTAATGAAATGCAGCTCGTGGATAAATAAGTCGAACGCTTCAGCACGAGCGCTCTCACCGAAGAGTGCGAATCGGACAGCTTCTCAGGCGGCCAGTCCTTGTCCCGGTCCTGGTCCCGGTCTCGGCTCTTGTCACGTGACCTGTGGCGGTTGCTCTGGTGACTCGATGACCTGGAGGACTTTGGGATGACCGTATCCACGCCTTCACTGGAAACCTGTGACACAGAGCACGGCGGTATAATCCACTGATTGAGTCATGATCAGGACAGCAGAGCACAACGTTTAGGGCAACCAAACACACCGACATCATCGGCTAAACTGCCTTTTTAGTGACTTCAGCTTCATTGCGTTTTCAAAGCATTTACTGTGTTACAATGATCTCCACAAGTTTTTTCTACTTCTGGCTCTGCATGATGTCACAGAGGAGATATCCCTAATATGGTCATCTTAGGCAATCTCTGCACCCTCAGCAGCCAATCAGCAGAGAGTTACCTGAAAGGAGACGAGAGCTAAAGCTGCTTTTTCGACAGCTGCTGAACTTAAACACTTAAACATTATTTTGAACTGTCAGTCTGGGAATGAGCACCTGCAGTAAACACACTCCCGTGTCTCATGTTGCCCTTTACGTGCGCTCAGTCATCACAGACATGAAGTTACTTCTGATAACCTGCGTTGTTACTTATTGATCTCCAGAGCAGTGAAGTACAGATAAACATGCATCAGAAGCCACAGCCCAGTGCGTGTGCTGACGTGAGGAGCAGCAGCGAGCACGCCGCTCGCTCCCGACAAATAAACCACCTTTCCTGAGTGTAATTCAAACGCAGTTCAAGTGATCTTCTCTTCGTGCAGCGAACGCCGTTTTCCACCGAGTCTGACTGCCTGATTCCTCCTCCTGGCCAGATTGCATTTATTTGTGCTCTGTCATCAGCATGTAGCCCCCCCCCCCTCCCCGAATCTGAGCAAACTGTCACTTATAAATAGAAATGCAAAGGGAAGAAAGCGCCTCAAACACCTGTTTCATGCTGAACCAGCGCTGCCACGGAGCTGGCAGCCAGTTTAACACGCCAACATTTGGTCGCTTTTATATTTAGCAAGTATTACTGTAGCTCCAGCATCCCTTTCTGATCTGTGCTCTGTAATAAAGTCACGGGTTTAGGTGCACATAGAGAAATTGATGAAATGTCTCTGCGTGATGCCGGTAAGCAGTAAAGCTTCATGAAAACAGGCACACAAAAGCGAGTGTGCTGAGCTGACGCCGGAGCACCCTGGTCCATCCTCAGCTCACAAGCAGAGACGTGCTGTTAGGGCCGTGGCTCAAATCACTGGCCAGTAATCAGAAGCACAAGAATGACCCGTCACACCTTTCAAAGCGGCTGCAGTCAAGGGCATGCTTTTCTTCAAAGTGGGAGCTTTTGTTGTGTGTGTGGATGGATCCAGCTGCTTTATCGATCCATTCACTCAACTCGCCACCAGGAAAACCAGCCTTAGAAACCACACGTTGAAACAGTGCTGATCAACGCTGTTACAGCATGCAATGTTAGCTGGGTGGCGAGGAGGCAGGAGTGTGAACAGCATGTACCCTGGGAGAGGACACTACAGGGAGGACTCTCACAGAGGAGCTATGCTTTAAGCTATTCTTTGGGCTAAACAGAGGGAAAAGACACTTCCTGCTGACAGGAGGCCTTCCATCAGGGACGTCCATCTGGAATTACAGAGGCACATGACTGGTGGCAGAGGTAAACATGATGCACATGACAACAACAACAAATGGCTTTATATTTCTGTACAGGCACACACCTGGGAAAACACTGCATCCACACTCAGACGTGCTTCACACAACATACCATCTGAGATTTCTTCTTCTTCTTCTTTATTGCTCTGAAGAAACCCTGCTTCTCCTTTTCTTTGGAAGGCTCGGAGGCATTCAAGACGACCGTATCTGGGCCAGTCCTGAAATAAAAGCAGAGTAACGAGCGCCGCGTCTCGGCTACAATGTTTTCAACGTCTGTTAGAGATGTCACGTGGCTGCTGTGCAATGAACTGCTCTGACAGCAAAGAGGATAAATGCTGCTGTTCGTTCGGTGTGAAACTATTTTCGCTCGTGGTTAGGAGATATAATTACCAGGGGTCAAACGCCGGCTGTCGTTTGGAGTGATTCGCCAAACTGCCGCCGTCCCCAGACAAGCCCGAGCCCCGACTCTGACCCCGACTGTCGTGGAAGGAGTTGTCTGGCCGGGGAGACGGGACTGTTCCACAAAGACAACAAATGGGTTCATTTACGTCCAAAAAGCAGAGAAATAAACACATTTGTCCACGTTAGCGGGTCATTACAATTCCAGCTCTGACCCAAACATATATCTGAAGGTTAGCAGGTAATACAAATAAATTAAGTTACAACAAAACTCAACATTTCCAAAGACAACACAACCAAACACGGGGCATAGACTTAACAAAAGAGCTGCGAGTGACTTTGTATTTATAGCCTACAGCGATGCAGACTTTATCAGCTGTGACAGGTCGGCTTGGCGGGAACGTGGCGTGTAAACACGGCTATTGATTGGCACAAGCGAGAGACCTCTGTGAGCTGCACCTGTAACAGGCTGCATGTAGCTAACGCCGTCGATGGCGCTCCCTTTCAATCGGACGATTTGATTGGCTCTCGTCTGACCTTCCTCTTTTTCTGTCACTCAAACCAAGTGTTCCTCAAGATGTTCCTGCAAGTACAACCTCACACACGAGAGCAAACAAAGGCTCCTGTGCAGTGCCAGAAGTTATACTTCAAGCAAACTCATGAGCTAAAGCGATCATGTGTCATACAGCACTGGCCCCCCCAGAACCCCCCGAAGAAGCAAGGACGATGATACCCTGGTGGAGCTTGAGTGTCCCTCGTATTATGGCAGTGGGCTAATACCAAACAACGCACACTCCCACATGGCTCGTCTCATTTTCCATTTTATTTCCACTTCTGCCACTTTAATGCTAATAAAGTGGCAGGTGTAGCATTATGTGTATGTGGTGGCTGTAGCTCAGGTGGTAGAGCGGGTCACCTCCGCACCGGAAGGTCGGTGGTTCGATCCCAGGCTCCTCCAGTCTACATGCCAAGTATCCTTGGGCAAGGTACTAACCCCATGTTTGCCTACTGGTGATGGTCAGAGGTGGTGGCGCCTGTGTCTGGCAGCCTCGCCTCTGTCAAGCTACAATGTAGCTCACCATCGCCTGCGTGTGAATGACTGAATGTAGTGTAAAGTGCTTTGGGTCCTTATACAAATGCTCAGTTTCTTTCTTTCTAAATGATGTTTGTTGCTTGTTCAGACTGTATAAACATGAAGCTAAGAAGAAGTGTGGCTGTGCTGAATGAGAAAAACACTGGTCAAGTACAGAGTTCATGGTCTCAGTCGCTAATTTCAATTTTTGTCTAACACAAAATAATTTTGCAAGTCATGGTCCCTCTGAGGACGTAGCATCAGCAGGAGGGACATAATGCTCAGCTTAAGGCTTTGCAGTTCCCAGTGGACGAGTGTGCAGTGCCCAAAGGCGCCACGTTCACCAACACGCTCGACGAGGCTGCATCACACTTTGGTCCCCGACAATCACAAAACCATCAAAGCTGAAGTGACTCCCTGAGATATATCTGTGGTACATGCTGACATCACAGGAAGTAGGCCTGCTGCAGTTCACCCTCCTCCTCCTCCCCATACTTCAGTTGAAATGTCACTATTGTGATACAGTGGAGGAGATGTAGCATGAGCCAGTACTCATGTCTTAAATTAGCCGCTGCCCTGAAGGACGCTACCTTAAACAGGAAGTTGAACACATTTCCAGCAGATGTTCTTTCCAGTACTGCGCACCAAACAGCACGTCTTTTAACGAGTTAAAACTCTCAGGCCTGCTTTCAGCAACGTCCTGACATATTGTGATGAGGTTTGAGTAAAAAGGTCCACGGTGAGCCTAAAACAATGACACACGGCTCATTTTGGCCCATCTCCTGTTCAAGATCATCCTCTTGGTCCGTTTTCAGCGCTGCTCTTATTTTTAGGTCTCCTCGTACGTCTGCAGTGTGTGCCCAATCCCCTCCAACATGACAAAACTGTGATCCTTTAACTTCATTTTTGGAAATCACAGCGAGGCAAATGTGGTAAAGATGGCTGCTCAGCTGCAGCCGGAGACCCAGCGCTCGCCACCTGCACTTATCTTCCATGTCAAATTCCAGTCGGCTTGAAACACACGTCTTTATGCTCTCAAGTTTGAGGTGTGTGGTGACATAGTGAGCGAGCTAAAGATAGCGTCTGTCTGGACATGCCCGCGAAGATGACCTGGAGCTGGAGACCAGCCAAACGGAACATGGGCCCAGTGATCGCTGCAGACATCAGAGGAGGAAGCACTGAGTCTGGTGATGAGATGGATCTTTTTGGTTTGGAGGGAAACATCTGTATTTCTCTCTAACTTACTGTAGACATCTACAGACTGTAATATTACACTGCAGCAAATGAAAGAAAGGACGCCACAGCCAGAAATATCAGCGGTGATGAAACCAACCTCTGTAGAAGCTGCCCACCCGCCTGGGCATGGATTCGCTGTAGATGTTGCGGTTCTCTTTAGAGGACCCCCCATCTTCTGTTTGCTGGTCATGATATAAGCCGACCTGAGTCACAACAGAGAAACTCATCACATGACACCTCCGAGGCTGCCTGCTTTGCATGCCTCTCTGTCTGAAACGATACCTTTATTTACCTGAAGGGACAGAAAAGTAACGCGGGGGCGAACTGATTTATGATCGGTCGTTATAATGAAACATGTGTACGGGCTATAAATGTGGTCCCGAAGTGAAACGCCACGGCGAGCTCGGCTGTGCTACCGCCACATTAGAGGGAAGCAAAGCACACAGAGAAAATGAAGAGGCATCTGATGCAGGAGAGACAGAGAAAAAAGAGAGAGCAGTTCATGACAGCAGTATCCACCCACATCCGCGCTCTCGGAGACTGGGTGTGGGCGGGGACTGGTGGGTGCAGGCAGAATGTCGGACCTCGCTTTTTTTCCGCTGTGTGTGAAAAGATGCGGTGTTGTCCCTTGTGGAGTCCCTTATTGGAGGTCTGCTGTGGGTGACCTCAGTGGGTGCCTGCTCGTTCTGTTAATGGAGACATGATGAAGCATGAAGTGAGCTCAGCATTGCAGCACATACAAATACACACACGGTATATATATACTATATGTGTGTATACAGTATATATAGATATAGGGGTAGCATGATTCACTGCATGTCCTAGAAAGACAGCCACACTCTGAGCACCTCTAATGTCCACGGATGAAGCTGCGGCTGCGTTAATGCTGCCTTTCACATTACAAAGCTGGGACACGACATCTGGCTGAGACGCTAAACACACACCGTGTCTGCACCAGAACAAGTCCTGGCTGCGTCACCGGACAAACTGACACTATCATTACATGCTGAAGGCTTTCCCTAAAGCTGGAGAGGGTGCATGTGGGCTGAGGACTGACCCTGCTCATGTCTTCTTCTCTGGAGGAGCCCCCAGAGTGGCGAGGCAGCGTGCGGTGCTGCAGCTGTGGGGAAAGCAGCTGGAGGCTGCTGGCTCTGGTGGGTATTCCCTGCCCGACCAACAGTCCCTCGTCTCCCCCGTGCGTCCTCTGGTGATCCCTCCGGACGTACATGGAGTGGCGGTGTGGCCTCTGCTGGGAGGAGAAGGGGCTGGTGTATCCCTGACCGTACGGCAGAGGGTCGTGTGGGGCAGACAGAGAGTGGGAGTGGCTCCTTTCGCTCTCCCCGGGATCCAGGGAGTCTGGTGACTTAGACTCCTCAGAGGTTTTATGGCGGGTGGAGGAGCGCCTGTAGGAGGAGTCCAGAGTGTTGCTCTCCCTCTCTGAGCGCATGCTTCCTCGGCCGCCCGTGCCAGGTCCCAGCCTTTCCACTCGGCGGGCTGCTGGGCTGCCCGGCGCTGTGAGGTCGAGGCAGCTGGAAGGAAAATAGCGAGATGTGGGTTCATCTGCATAAAGATGCACATCATTTAAGTTCCCCACTGACTTGGCATCGCTCAGCGTGCCATAGCTCTTGGACAAGTTCAGGTAGGCAAACTTCGAGGAGGATGGCGTGGAGCTGTGGGACTCCATGTAGTTGTGTCGGTTGTGTTTGTCCCCCGACTGAAGCGTGTTGGTCTTCCCTTCTACAAACGAGTGGCGGTTCTGCTGTGAGCGGAAGTTGGACTTGAGGTACTTTGCCCCTGGGCCATCAGACACCTTGGACCCCAAGTTCATCTCAAAGTCGCCCTTGGACTTGGTCTCACCGGGGCTGAGCAGATGAGGCAGGTTGCTGCTGGCCAGGTCCATGCTGCAGGCGGTGGAGTGGTTGAAGATCTGCGGCTGGTAGTTCTTAGGATGCAGTGTGGGGCTGAGGTTGATGGCTGCGGACATGTTGCCGTTGAGAAAGCTGTCGTTGTTGGGGTGGAGGTCTTCGTGTCGGGGTAAGCTGGAGCACTCTCTGCTGCTGGAGCGGTGGCTTCCTGAGCTCTTCCCCCCATGGCTCCTAGGCAACAGCAGACACAGACACATGTCATAATGTTACCACTTACTGCATTTAATGAGCAAAGGTGTTCCACAGGGATCAATTAGAAGACCCGTATTCGTCCCAACACATGCAAGTCACACGACACCTGCAGCCGACGATGAGCTGTTTCCTGTATGTCGCTGAGTCATCCTGCTGGTGGGCGTGTTTGACACAGTGGGTTTGTAGTAAAGTGGATGTTAAATATGCACTTGGTGCTGTCACACTGTCACTCAGTGACTATCGTGGCCTAACACTGCAGTAGAAGTTTAAAAAACATCAGATATTCATTTTTATTTATTGGAGGAGGTTTGATGTAAGTGCAGGGAGATGGAAGAGGAGCATAAAGTACATCACAACCTCCCAAAGGACTAAAATTCAGTTTCCTGTTAATGGGAAGAGTAAAGAAAATGAAATGACTTGTTTGCTTTACAACATATGAATGATCCTGAAATACGATGCTGGATGTCGGCTGCAGACTACAAACATGTGGCAGCATGCATCTGGATGCACTGGCAAGCTGCACCCAATCAAAGCGCTCACTGCTGACCTGCTGGGGGTAGTGTTGTCTCCGTGGTGAGGTTTTCTCTTAGAGGAGCGTACAGGTGTGGGTGTGGGAGGCCCAGGCCGCTCCACCATGCGCAGGGTCTGGAAGGCGTGGTGGTTGAGGCTCTGCTCGGTGAGAAAGCGCTCGGTGGGGTTCAGCAGCAGCATGTTCTAAACCACCAAGCACACAGACGGAGCCCGTGAGCGCTGAAGACGCCCCGAACACGCAGACCTCTCAAACATGCTACTATGACTCATCGCCATTATCATAGAAGTCAGGCTGCATCTAACTGTGTCACAGTCCCCAACGAGCCAAGCAACGACGGCAAACATCATTTGTGACATTTGCTTTTTCTTCACCTGATAATGTCTCTGAAGTGACTTTCATGTATGAACACACGCTGACATGCAGCGTCCACATTTACACACTTCTATGGGTCACCGTCACGAGCTCTTTGGAGCGCAGCGCTGCGTTAGCAACGAGCAAACACATTTTATCTGACGGATATCTAAAGTCAGCACAAGAAGGCCGGATTAGTTCTGAGGCAGATGCCCGTCCCTGCGGAAGTCAGCCCTGAGATGGCCTCGTCATCGTGTTAGCGGCGAGTCATCATCTGCATTCTTGACATGGCGCTCCTGTTTACAGGGTGGATATGAGCCGAGGCAGTGAGGACGTAAACGCTGTCAAAATGATGCAGCTATCACACGTCTATGATGCTGGTGAACTGGGCGCTTTCACGATACTCCCATAAGAATAAAACCGCTATCCCAGCAGAGCTGAGCGCCTCTCGCCTCACCTTCAGCAGGTCGAGCAGGGCTGCGTCGATGACGCCCAGGTACCTTCGGTCCAACGTCTGAGGGTGACTCACAGTAGGAAACTGCAGCATGAGCAGAGACAACGGCACAGTCAGTTCATGAATAAAAGAATAATCGGACGTTTGACTAATGTGAGTCAATAAGTCACTGTGAACACACTGAAACATTTACCCCCCCAGAAAACACCCGTCCACAACTTCCCACAGTGCCTCTGTGTCCCAGCGGTGGATAAGCACCATAAATAAGTGGACAATGACGCTTTGACGAAACAGCAGCATCACACGTCCTCAGTGGTGCGTGTGAGAGGCTCTCATGGGGGAATCATTATTTGAACCTTTGGAGGTTTCACTTTCATGGACAGAACCATGGACTGACGGGAATCAAAGGTATATGACTTTTGGTTGTTCCTTACATTAAAATAGGCGGGCTTTAGTAGGCAGCACGGTGGTGCAGCAGTTAGCAGCACTGCCTCGGGTTGTGGGTTTGAATCCCTGAGGCCTGTTTCAGGTCTGTGTGGGTTTAGATTAGCTGCTGACTCTAAAGTGGCTCCACTGTGGCCGTGACGTGGATAAGAGGAAGAAGATGTATGTATGGATGAACTAAGCGTTGAGCCCCTCCCTGAAGCAGGCCCCGCCCCCCGGTGCTCCTCTGTCACCCACCTGGAGTCCTGTTAGTCCACATCAGAGTGTACACAGGACCAACGGGGCACGTAACAGGACACATTTGCTCAAGTACTTCACTCAAGTACAGTTTTGATGTACTTTGTTTATCTTAGGTATTTTACTTTCTTCTACTCCACTGTGTTTTCACCTCCACAATAAATATTGTCCTTTGCACTCCATCCTATTTATTTTAAAGCTTTACTTATTTATTATTTTGCATATTTTAAAATATAAAACTACGAACGTATCATGCTGTTATAATAGATACAGCCACCGAGGAGTATTTCAATTCAATTAATCTCCAGCTGCAACATTCTGGTGTGCAGCATTATTTAATCAAAACCCACTAATGTCACTTGCATATTCAATATTTATATTTTAGGCACTTTCATTGTGTTTTAAATGAAACCTTCCTATTATTACTTGAATGTCTTTATCATCTTGATTTCAGTCCAAACACATGAAATCGTTTCTTTTGGTCTGAAGAATAAAGTTAAAATGCGATTGTTTCTGAAGACTTCTGGAACGATGTCCTTTAGACGGACGCTTGTTTGCAGAAAACCTCACGCTGTAACGACCTCACAACAACTATCAAGCACGGCGGTGAAGAGGTGATGGGCAGCCACGGGTCCTGGGCGCCCTGCAGGCAGTGAGTCGCACATGAACTCCTCGGTGCCACAGCGAACGCCTGGCCCAAACCGAGTCAATTCAATTCAATGTTATTTACACAGCGTCAAATCACAACAACAGTCGCCTCAAGGCGCTTTACATTGTAAGGTAGACGCTACAATAATACAGACAGAGAAAAACCCAACAATCATATGACCCCCTATGAGCAAGCACTTTGGCGACAGTGGGAAGGAAAAACTCCCTTTTAACAGGAAGAAACCTCTGGCAGAACCAGGCTCAGGGAGGGGCGGGGCCATCTGCTGCCACCGGTTGGGGTGAAACACAACACAACAGGAGCACGATTCCACCATCATGGAGTGGGAATGGTCCAATCAGAGGCCGCATGCTGTGTCTGGACCTTCAGAGCGCTGTGCATAAGTGGATGCGTGTAAACCTCAATGAACAATCCTCCACAGTGACGCTGACTAAAGCTGATAAAGGTACCAGCTGTATGTATCAGTACACAGGGCTGCACATGAGCCTGAACACTGGACGCAGGGTTTTCTTCACCGATTCACACTCGGCCTCATTTTTGGTCCCCTGAATGATCCCCGAGTCAAAGGAACCTGCAGCCCCGACTGGTGAGTTACCTTATATTTTAACATCTGTGCTGTTGCAGAACACAGAGTACTTGTTGTCTCCTGTGACAGGTTTGTTTGTGTCTCTGTATAATTTGGTTTTGAAGAAATCCTTTTGATTGGAAAATCCTGTCACCATGACAATGCTTTGGTGAACTCTCAGAAATGCCCAAAGACACAGCTACACTTCACTGCTCCTCACTGTGGCTCGTGATCTCAGCCACGCGCGATCCTCCATCGTCAGCTTTTCTTTTCTGATACAAGTTTTCTTCGGAATATTTTGAATTTGCCGTTTGCAGGAAAAAAGTGCAGAAGTCGTTCTTTTTCCATCACACATTTGTGAGTGTTACAGAAAAGCACATCGTAGGTGGGAAACGTGGTGAAAGGACCATCAAACGTCCTCTGTTCGCTCAACAGTGTTGTGTGGTTTCTTGCTGGTCTCATTTGCTTGAATAAAGCCAGCATGCGTGTCTTCTCTCCCCCCTCGTGGCGTTAATAGGACGATCAGCGGTAATGTGCACGGACCAGCCAAGTTTACAGGATCTCGTTCAGTGACAACAAGCACATAAATGTGGCGGGAGAGGTTCGTCCTAACAATAGCAGACACAGCAAACATGCGCCCGTCTTCACCGGAGCAAGGATTTTACACAACAGCGTGGGTATTTAAGAGGTGGATACGCCATAGAGCGTTTCACTGCAGCTTAATCAAGAAGTGGTCTTATCACTGGGTATTCACGGCCAGGCCTTCACCGAGGGGGAGTTTGCTAAGTAACAATGAAATCATGGGTTGTGGGCAGCGAGGCGACGGGAAGGACGACCCAGGTCTGCTGCACCACCAGCCTGCCACAGAAGACTTATCACAGCCTTCCTTCACAGTGCACACAGGATACGTGATACACGATGAGTCATCGTGATCCAGTCAGTCACGGCACAGCAAACTCAGCCAGAAAAAAAGAAGAAGAAGAAGAGAGTGTAGAGAGAAAACAAACAAGGGAAGAAGAAGACACAGAGGAGGAGGAGGAGGCCTTAAGAGACAGCAAAGAGAGAAAGAAAAGCAGTGATAAGAGCAGCAAGGAGAGAGGGGTCAGCAGAGTGTGGGGGGGCGGCCTGAAGTTACCCTCAGCCCGTGGAAGCGAGGGTTGTTATAGAAGAGCTTCATCTGCTCCGGTGGCAGGGGTCCCAGCACTTTCTGGATGGTGAAGAGCTGGTCGATCTCGCTCTCTCCCGGGAACAGGGGCTGCCCGTCACTCAGCTCCCCTAAGATGCAGCCCACTGACCACATGTCCACCGCCTTCCCGTAAGGAGCCCTGAGAGCGCAGATGTAAGAGGGTGGTGAGAGAGGCCGCGCATAATGAGAGCTAATAAGAAGACATGTCAGTGCGGTGACTGGACAGAGCTTCAAAGCACAACGTAAAACACTGCAGGCGTACCCGAGCAGGAGCTCCGGAGACCGGTACCATCTCGTGGCCACGTACTCGGTGTAATTGGCGTCAGTCCCCTCAGAGAGATTACGTGCGAAGCCTGGCAAGAGAAGACAGAGAAGGCAACAGGACCTGATGAGGAGCTGTCAGTGATGCTCCACATGCTCAGAAACCTAAGGAGACATTGAGCCGACGGCCCCCCGAAAGCTTTGACTCACAAGGTAGTTTGTAAAGTTGGGTCAGAGCAGCAGACATCGTGATCCGCTACGCACCTGCAGCAGCAGAGCTCGCCGTTCGGATCGTTCACCTGATTAACATGAGACGCTCTTTTGGCTGCATGAGCATCGAAGCCCACCCGAGGTCTTCGTCAGTTTAGCACACTGATAGTCCCAGTTCAGTTCAACAAGCTTTCTTATCAATTTGATTACAATTTTTAAGAATTGTCCTGAACATGCTTTATTTCCACTCTGAGGGTTTTTCAATGATACGTTTGTTACTATATATTAAAATAGTTGTCTTCGAAGATCTCCAATGATTATAAAAATAATATTAAGCAGTATCTTAACTGAAAGAAGCTTCTTTGCACATTATACAGGTGCTGGTCACAAAATGAGAATATGATCATAAAGTTGATTTATTTCACTAATTCCACTCACAAACTGAAACGTGTATAATGTATACAGTCATTCCACACAGACTGATATGTGTCAACACTTGACACATATCAGTCTGTGTGGAATGACTGTATAGTCTCATTTTGTGACCAGCACCTGTATGTGGTGTAATGCAAATGTATTAGACCAAATGTGCGGTTTACACCACAGCTGTCATAAAGTGTCAGTAATTACCAAAATGTTTTCTAGTGTGCACAAGCCTTTTAATCAAAATGTCCCCCTTACTGCTCAAATGTCATTACTGCTGTCATCCATGCATTCTCTAATTCAATAGTAAAGAACATTTTTTATTTATTGACTAAGATGCCAAATTACAGTTATTTACGTCCATTCCTGGAGACAAAAACTCATGTAAGCGGTGGAGTCTTATGCTTGATTAACTCCAGTGAAATTTGAATTCAAATTAGGTCCAGAGTGCCAACTCAGAGTATGAGAACATGAAGTCGGTCAGTTTACTGTTGGTTTTTCATGACAGCTGAGAGAGAGAGACACAGGGAGAGAGACAGAGAGAGAGACAGAGAGAGAGAGAGAGAGAGAGAGAGAGACAGAGAGAGAGAGGGAGAGAGAGAGACAGAGAGAGAGAGAGAGAGAGAGAAAGAGACACAGGGAGAGAGACAGAGACAGAGAGAGACACAGAGACAGAGAGAGAGAGAGACACAGAGAGAGAGAGAGAGACACAGGGAGAGAGACAGAGACAGAGAGACACAGAGAGAGAGACACAGAGACAGAGAGAGAGAGAGAGAGAGAGAGAGAGAGAGAGAGAGAGAGAGAGAGAGAGAGAGAGAGAGAGAGAGAGAGAGAGACAGAGAGAGAGAGAGAGAGAGAGAGAGAGAGAGAGAGAGAGAGAGAGAGAGAGAGACAGAGACAGAGAGACACAGAGAGAGAGACACAGAGACAGAGAGACAGAGAGAGAGACAGAGAAAGAGAGAGAGGGCAACAGAGAGAGAGAGAGAGACAGAGAGAGAGACCGATAATAGTGTTTTTTAAATTTGCGTTTTAATATGTTACTGATTTTGAATATGTTTCACTTGTTCACGGCTGTGAAAGCCTTTGAACCTTTACATTAGGTGAAACACAAACGTATGCATTGCTACATTAACTGGTCATTTCCAGATTCTCCCAGCTGCTCGAGCCAAACAACACACAGTGAGTGTGTGCAGTAAAGCCTGAGTGTGTGCGGTAAAGCCTGAGTGTGTGTGCGGTAAAGCCTGAGTGTGTGCAGTAAAGCCTGAGTGTGTGCGGTAAAGCCTGAGTGTGTGCGGTAAAGCCTGAGTGTGTGTGCGGTAAAGCCTGAGTGTGTGTGCGGTAAAGCCTGAGTGTGTGCGGTAAAGCCTGAGTGTGTGCGGTAAAGCCTGAGTGTGTGCGGTAAAGCCTGAGTGTGTGCGGTAAAGCCTGAGTGTGTGCGGTAAAGCCTGAGTGTGTGCGGTAAAGCCTGAGTGTGTGCGGTAAAGCCTGAGTGTGTGCAGTAAAGCCTGAGTGTGTGCAGTAAAGCCTGAGTGTGTGCAGTAAAGCCTGAGTGTGTGCAGCCTCTCCTCTCTCAGCCGTTGGCCGACACAGAGCAAACAGCAGGTCTGCAGTCTCTCACACCAGACTGCCCGTGTGATTCTGGCCACGCCATGTTTGACGTTTCCCCCGTTTCCAGACCGAGTCGACGCGTCATCAGGCTCTTGTTGCCCGACACGTTTCATTAATTGAGATGAAAGAAGAATGACCAGCCGCAGAGCGGCGGGGCGCACAGGGCTTTCGTTGAAAACACCCCCCCCCCCACGTCACAGCTCTGACTGCTCGAGCGTCTTTCTTACAGCACGAGGTTTCAAAGAGGGGCTCACCGAAGTCACATAACTTGAGGACGTCATCAGAGCTGATGAGAAGGTTTTCTGGCTTTATGTCTGAGGAGGAAGAACACAGATGGAGAGTAAGCTGGAGGGGGGCAGCATTAGCATCATCACTATTACATCACTTCCATCACTTTGTGCCACCACACATTCATCTGCTTCGTTAAGAGAACATTTGAATGATTACCCTTCAGAGAAAGGGAATTTCATCAGCAGAAATGCACAGACTGGGGAAAATGGCTCCATAACTTTGTCATATGGGTGCCTGGATACACCACAGGCCACTTGGATGCCTGCTCTGCTGCCCTCAGTGTGCCAAAAGCTCACATGGGCCATCTGGTTTCCTGCTCTGCTGCCACTGATTCACCAAAAGCTCTCCTACTGATCAATGCATCACTTACTTATAATGCATCAAAAGACCTCTCAAACCTGCAAGTACTCAGAGAAAAGTCATTTGATCTTTATATATCCAGGTGTAGCTGGCAGAGCTAAAGATGCTGATCTCATTGGGACTGACCAGGTAGGACAAGATTAGGAATGAGAACATTAGAGGGACAGCTCAGGCTGAGCGGGTTGGAGACATGTTTGTGCAGAGGAGGGACAGTGAATATGACTGACAGGAGGAAACATCACAGGAGTTCATGGAGGAGGAGCAGAGGAGGGACAGTGAATATGACTGACAGGAGGAAACATCACAGGAGTTCATGGAGGAGGAGCAGAGGAGGGACAGTGAATATGACTGACAGGAGGAAACATCACAGGAGTTCATGGAGGAGGAGCAGAGGAGGGACAGTGAATATGACAGACAGGAGGAAACATCACAGGAGTTCATGGAGGAGGAGCAGAGGAGGGACAGTGAATATGACTGACAGGAGGAAACATCACAGGAGTTCATGGAGGAGGAGCAGAGGAGGGACAGTGAATATGACAGACAGGAGGAAACATCACAGGAGTTCATGGAGG
>VURO01012519.1:1160-14008 GCA_015108175.1 Pelvicachromis taeniatus
TGAATCACCCTTTTTTTTTTTTTTTTTTTTTTTTTCTTTTTTTCGAACGCCACCTACCAGGCCTCTTATCGACAGAATGGCCAGACAAACGCCACACTACTTGGCAATAGCTATTAACCAAACTGGAGGGATGCTGGTCCTTTAAGTCTGGGACACTGTAGGGACTTTTACATGTGTCTCCCATATTGGAAACTACCACCATTGTTGGAGTGGGTTGGAGACGTTTTAGTGTGGCTTGTTTTAAAAAGTTGAATACTTCTGGCCTATTTGGGAGAGCAGCACATTACAACCGTGTAGGTGGCGACGTTGTAGAACCGACACGATTCTTTTGGTAAGAGACTCTTTCCATTTCTATCTCTGACGTGAAATGGTGCAGACCCCTGAGAAAGCCCCCAGACGGAGCCGTTTAACTTCAAACGGTCTCTAGATCGGTTTTATTCTGTCATGTGTTTCCAGGAAGCTAACTTGACGCTGGTGAATCTCCAGGGTACATGTTGTATAAATTGCAAAATGACTAGAATGTTCATATTAGATTATAAGATATTATTAAGGGCAATGAATATTCTATTGTATCTTCATCGATGGTTACAAATAAAGTTTCCATGGAAAAGACTGAAAACCTGTATTTTGTGTTGTTGTTGTGTTTGTTTGTTTTTTTTGTATTGTAATTTAGACATGAACAAACTGCCCAAATAATGTTGATAACAAGTGATAAGTTTATTGCTGTCTTTTTTGTGGTATACAGGGACTCAGGCAAGTCAGTGGCCAAGCAACATGGAAGCTTCTGTCAGATTACTTTTTCTTTCCTTTTAATTATGGGAAAAATTATTTAAGAATTCATCAAAAATAATTAAGAATACGACAGTAATTGCTCTGAAAACAAACAACAGGAAATAAAGTATTAACTTAGACATATACTCAAGATGGGTAATAGCTAACATGTAACCAGAGAAGCCACTCAAGTGCAACACTTCATTTAAAAAAACAAAACAAAAAAAACCTGTAAAATTTGGTCAAAACGACATGAGACCCATGGTTACAGAGACAGGAATAATTACTAGAGGTTTATTAGCCGAAGAACTGAAGTCATAATTTGATATGACTGGAAATGACATCCATTCCAAACCACTTACATCTGTCTGTAAAATAGCTAGGTGGTGATGTTAGCATGAAGACTGGAATACTTGATCTAGCTAACACCTACCAGCACCTCTGGTTCAAAAGAGTAAAAACGAGCTGTTGTATATGCATTTGTATTTATTTATTTATTTATTTTCAGAAAATAATAAAAATCAAAAGGTAAATTTTTAAAATGATTGCTGTTAAGAATTTAGTCAAGCATAGAACATGAATGAAAATGATTGGGTGACAAATTAAAAGAAAATGGTAAAGTCTTCTTTCTGCCTCCTCGGGCCGTTCCCGGTCCCAAAAATACAATAAAATGTGGCCCGCTAGTTTTGCTAAGATTAATCCTACTGCATGAAAAAGCACTTTTTCTTTTAGCATTTTGTTAACAAAAATGGTATTATGTCTAATACTTGCATTAAATAGTACAGGTTTATGTGGCGTGTTTTCAAGTTAATGACCAATGAGCTAGAACAATAAATGAAGCTCAGTGGGTCATCTTCTGATCATGAATGAAGAGATTTAACTAGGAACATATAATAGAAGTGCTGGTAGGCTGCGGCTTGAAGCCACGTCGGTCTGTCCCCGTTTCTCAGTCTGCAATTTTTTTCAGCTAACAAACTGCTAGCTGTAGCTTTGCAGTAAGCAGACAGATATAAAGGACGTATGAAATTACACGTATTTCCTTAACTTTTAGTTTTTAAATGTATAAAAATACAATTACTAATCAAAACCTTCTTTTTGATTAGTTCTAATCATCAACCTTATTCGTTGCTGAGTTTGGCATTCTCGCCTTGTGCTAACTACTGTGCATAATAGTTTTATCTAGGCTGGCTTTTGTGACAGTCTATTCCTTATTAATATCCAGTATTCACAGTAAAAAAATTGAATATATTACGTCATCCTATTAACAAGTGCTAAGAATTGTCAATTACAAATCACAATTTTATTTTATTTTTTTTTAAGTAAGTTCAGAAAACATGGCTTTTCGAAGTGGTTCTTTCACTTTGTATCACATTCTTAAGCGAACCAATAATGAAGAAATGTCAGTGATCGATAATGGCACTTTTTTGATACATCATATAGAGCCCCAATCTGTTTTAAAGGAATGTATAAATACAGGATCAAGTATAAATACAAAAGCACAAAATAAATAAATGTGAATGGGAACAGAAATGCTGGCATTTTTAATGAGCTTTGCATAGCTTCCTTGGGTCGGCGCCATCTAAATCACATCAGTCAACAGCTTCCAAGGAGCAGTCATTTGATATACAAACTCTGAAAGGGGAAACTGATACTAAAATTTGGGAATAAAAAACTATCGCAAATAAGGCAGTATTTGGCCGCTGATATAAACTGATAAGATAATTCTTTTAAAGGTGTTAACTTCCTTCTATGGTGTCATCCTGTGAAAAATAGTGGAAAAAAACAAGTTTAAAAAGATTCCTTCAAATGACCTAACTTATACACATATACTAAGCTCAAGCAAACTGTGACAAGTGTTTATTAAGCTAGAGGTGCACAGTGAATAAAAAAAAAAAGAAGTCATATTTACATCAAATGATGAAGTGATTACAGAAAGCATTTGATTTGTTGTTTGTATGTTCTCCCACGTCTCTGGCAAAATATGCAGACTGCAACTCGTCTCTGTCAGTTTTGATATTTACAATATGGCCTTTACTAAGCAATCCAAATCACCTGTTAAGTCCTCTCTGGGGTTTTCCCCCCAATATAACTCAAAGTATACAATGAAAGTCAAACTGTGTCTTCAAGTCTAGGTGGCATAACACTGATACTGCATTAAATGTTGGCCTACGGTACTGTAATCAGGTTTTTAAGTTACATTAACGCTCCTTCGGACACCATGTCTGCTGTCATACTTGGTAGTTGTGCGCATTGTTGTCCAAAAAGAACAAAGATTATGCCAAAAAGCACCAAGTCTTTACTTTTTAAGTATGACAACAACGTAAGAACCACATTTCACTGAAGTGGAAAGGTTGGGATGTAACAACAGGTCAACTTCTGGCTTAGATTGAAGTTTTTGGATATCTTTACTCGATGTAACATTCCACTGTATGATAGCAAGGAGCAACTTAAAGCTGTTAAGAATGGAATTAAAAAGGTCTTTGGTATTGTCATAGCTAATATCAGAAGTCCGTGCAGCTAGTTGCAAGCTGGTGTCTTGAGTTGGATGGCTGGTATGCTGCTAACCAGCACTTTAGGGGCAGTGTTGTTTTTACCAGTGCTCCAGGTGAAGGTCTGTGGCAGAGTTCAAATTAATGTCTGTTACATCCAGGAACTCTGCATTAAAAATGCTGGGTGCACTGGGTGGAGCAATGCTGAAGGCAGTGGCAGAACTGGGTGGTGTCAGGTCCAGCCATTCCATTGTCTCCCAAGGTGTCTCACTAAAGGTCATGCTGACCATTCCCTGCACCTCGGGGTTGGCGGACGCCTTGCTGCCGATAGTCGAGAGAGACGTGTCCATCAGATCTCTGTTGCTCAGAGGTTTTCCCTGTTGAGGATGATGAGGGTGATGGTGATTCTGAGGGCTGCTGTACCGATCAACCTCTCGCTTCCCTTCATCGTCCTGGCCCCCATCCTCTGCAGCCATTTTAAGAAGAGGTACCTCCCCCCCGCGGCCAACGGGACTGCCAAGCAGAGTGTCTGGGTGGCTCTCGGTGATGTGATTGGCTGCGTGGTCATAAGGGAGCTGGGTGGGGGAGAGGTGTTCGTAATGTCGATGAAACCACGGGATGAGGAGGCCGGGACACCCTGGGGACACAGTAATGTGAGGCATAACTTTGGTTACAGAGGACCTCTCCCTCTCTTCTCTGGCGTTAGCTGGCATCTCTTGAAGAGAAAGATGAGAGGAGGGAGGGTCACAGCAGGTTCAACATGTCAGGGAAGACTGCGAACAACAGGTAGCGTTTTCAGATGCTTTCACTTTCAGCTAATAGAGTCTGTAGGATGAATCCTTACCTCCACTCTCTATGAGAACATCCAAAAGCTCATCCATCTGCTGACTTCGGGTCAGTTGCTGGAACAGTAATCAAAAGTGTGTTCCTTTTAGCAGCTGAACAACATTTTAACACTTAAAAATGAAATACTTAACTGAATACTTATAAAATATTCAAGCATTGAACGTAATTTTTGTTATAGACAGACTTGATTGTCTCTTTTTGTTTTTTTAAACTCAGCCTTTCTAGTTCCTAGATTGGGAAACGGGCCCCGTGTACTAGCTTTAAAGACTTTTTGGTTTTTTAGCTTGAAAAAATGCTGGCAAAATTCAGGAAGTAACAGAAATTTAGTGTTGCTTCCAATCCTGTCATTTTCAAGGTGCTCATAGTCAAAAAAAATTATTAATAAGACAGGAAATGATCCACTAACCATTTTATTTTATCTTTAAGGGGAAATACTCCCTTGTATGTGATAAAACAAGACATTTTACAACACTGTAGGGCTTTTTTTTTAAATGAAATGTTGTTGACTGTCACAATATAAGATTTTTACATAATTACGATGGTTAAAAAAAATCACTATAATGCTATTATCATAACAGCTATAGAAAGAAGACGTGCAGTGAACAAAGCGATGGATGAAAACGACTACAACACAGGAAAAAACAGAAGAAAGAAAAAACAAGACAGACCAGAGGAGGAAGAGTGGAATTAGAGCAACGCCAAAAAAGGTCAAATAAATTTCTGGCCAGCCATCTCTACTGAATCTTATCATGGATTTGAGTTTACCTGTTTGACTGCATCCTCATAGCATGGGGGCTGTCTTAAGTCAGATGCATCTGAACCTGAGCTACTGAAGGCAGGGGGAGGGACCTGGCACTTTGGCAATACTGACATCTATATGGGAAATAGGTGAAAAGTGACATTAGTATATTATAGGGGGATTTACCCAAATTAGGCCCTCACGTTTGAATAATCTCATCACATTGAAAATTTGACTCTAAAAAATGATTTGGCGTTGTCATCTTGTAAAGGAAATGTCGCTGACATGTCACGGACCAAATGATGAAAACTGATATGAAGTTATGACAAAATGAACTTCACAACAAAAGACAATAATACACAGAGACAGGCCACAAATGAATAGAAGAAAGGAAAACGGTAACATAAATGTGAGATGATTCAGATGAAGTCAATGATGCTGATGTGACGATGCTGTGAAACGCTGGTCATGCGGAAAAATTACCTTTGGTTGCATATTCTGGCTCTCAGCCTTAGCAGGGCTGCTGTTGTTAAGGCCACAGTCGGCTGAGCTGGGATAGACGCCCTGAAGACCTCTTTGGTCGGAAGGATAGGAACAGTTTACTGGCGGACCACCACTCTTTTGCTGCACCTGTAGTTAGCCAAAAATAAAATGTTAGAAATCAACAAAAGACAAAGCAGAGAGTAAAAAAGCAAAACAAAAAAACACCTAAACTAAAGAGGGTTTATTTTGTATATTCAGATATACTGTTTTGAACATGTTTTCTGAGATTTAGATGATGGGAAATTGTAAAAGCTAATGTTAGATATGATTCTGTGCTAGTTGCCTGCATTTAACTATTTAGATAAGTATCATTAGATAAATATTATGTGGGTTTACTTTCGCTTTTATATACTTATGCAGCCCACAGATGATGATGATGATGATGAGGCCTAATGATTTTGCTGATCTCATGACAGCAAATACAGGAAAATATAAATGTTAAAAAAAATCACCATAACAATCGGAATATTGATAGAAAAAAAAATAGCAATAAAATATCTAAACAAGCCTTGACTGGGTTGTTTTTGGTAGCGTTTGTGTGCGTCCCTGTCATTCTTTCGGTCTCTAAACATGATAGTTTGAGAGGTTTGAAATGAATTCTGATAAAATGTTGTACGTGTGTAAAGTCCTATTAAAATATGTTAAAACATGGGTTGAAACATTGTCTTAAATCCACCATGGTCTTCAAGGTAAACTTCTACAATTGAAAAGAACAAAGAAAACAAAATCCATAGAGAAAAAAAATACAACGCTATTTGCTTAAAAGTGAATACTGCCCAGAGAGTGCTTCTTGTTTTACTTATACGATCTATTAAAAGTAAGTCAGTAAAAATGGGTCATTCTAAGCATAAAGGCATCATACCTGCATGGTGCATGCTCTGTTGTTGCCCTGGGTGTGGGAGTGACTACAGCCGTCCCTCCCCAGTTGAGGAGACAACAAGTAGGGGTTGTTAGGAGATGAAGGCTGTGGGCTGCTGGAGGATTTTCTGATAGGAGAGTCTTGCGGTGAGCACTGTGGGCTGAGGAAAGTGGACATAGCGGTGGGGCTGCCAGAGGAAGGGCCTGTATCCATACACTGTGGTCCCCCGGGGCCCCCCATATTGGTAATGGAAGAACTGCAGTGTCCCATATCCTCTCTGCAGCTACCAGGAGGGCACTTAGGCTGTTTAGGGGAGGACAGAGGGCAGCTGGAGGACAACGATAAGGGCTCCTGCTTGATAGTCACCCCAAAGAAATGCTGGCCCATCATGGCTGGTGTCTGGTGCTGCTGGTGGTGCATGGAAGGATGAGATGCAGGAGGGGGGGCGGTATCCTGTGTCGCTCCATAGCAACGTTTTCTCTTGTGGAGTTGCAACTTTAGCTCTTCGACCTAACAAGCATAATCACAGAGCGTTCAATTTACTGCTCAACAGTTTATAAATAATCAAATGGTCGATGGTTGCACAGGATCAGATGCTTCAGTTTCACAGCTGTCTATGACATATACTTAGTACATGAGAATTAGCCTTCTTATCATCGCCTCTTAACATCCACCAGTTTGAGGTTGGACCTCCATGTAGTGGCAGGCTTAAGAGCTTAAAAAAAAAAAAAACTGGACTTTTTAAAGTTTTGTTTTGAAGACTTTAACCTGTCATTCAGGAAGCATTGACCTAATAATCAGTGTGTAAATCACATGGGCCAAGTTGTGAAAGAAGTCATGGCTCCATCTTTTGGTTTTCAACCTGAAGAAGCTTGGATGAGAGGTGAAATGTCTTCAAAAAAGTCCAGTCGCCTTCTTCTCAAACGTTTTAGACTACCACGAGGTGTTAGGAAACAGAAACAGATCGTTCCTCACCTGTCTCTGCTCCTGGTGCAGTTTCCACGTCAGCTCCTCGATCACTTTCTGCTTTTCCACCAGCATCTTGTCTTTTTCTGCTTCCATGCCATCCATACCTCCAACCTCCCCCATCCTCTGACCTACCCCACCCATGCTGCCACCTCCTCCTCCCCCAAAGCCATCCTCCATGCCAAGCTGGGCTGGAGATGGCTGAAGGGCAAACTGTGTTGGCGAAGACATGGGCACATCGCTGAAGCTGTCGGGGAGTGAACCACTGAGGGACAGCTCAGAGGAAGCCGGCGAGATGGGTGGGGTGGAGGAGGTGCTGGGGTATGGGTAATAGCCTCCTTGGGACAGAGCACTGGAGGAGGATGGGGACTGGTAGGAGGACAAGGACCCTGTGGGTGTGACAGGAAAGGTCATGGTGGTGATTTCAGAGGATCCCGAAGGTGAGGAGCCAGTGTTGGAGTCTTTGAAGGGCCGGAGTCGCTCGATGAGGGCGGTCTTGGTGCCTGAGACAGGCATGCCACGAATACGCAGGTGCTGCCTTAGCTCTGAAACCTTGCAGAGCAAAAAAAGAAAAAAAAGATTATATATGTATGTTATGTAGAAAAGATTGTCAGAATGTTCCTCTGTAGTGTCACCTACTTTTAGGTCATCCAAATTAGATGGCAGGGGCCCAGGTTTGACTTGTGAGATGCTGCTTCGGTTGGGGAATGTGTTCTTGACCGGAGAGGATGAGTTACTGTTGGCTGTGCTCGACGGGGCACTGGAACTACAAGCTGATAGTTGCTCACTGACTCCTCTGGAATGGAGCAATTGAAGAAGATTACTCAAAAGTAAAACCACAGCTGACCTACTACCTAAAGTTCCTTCTAATAAGAATATTGGGATATTGCCTTTATTAATGCCATAATGGGATTTTTGCACATTTGTAGCTTATTAGCAGGCCTGAAGCTTTATTCAACTCAAACCTGTCAAACAGTCACATATATTAATGATCTACTGGTACAGATTTGTAGAGTTAATTAGAAAGTGATTAATAATTTCCTAGCAAGGAAATGAAATGAACCCAATTTTCCGAGTAAGCTGATACATTTCTACATTACCAAATCAACAATTAACTATTAAAAGATTCCTTCACTTTAACACATTACCTTTATAATGAAGATCTTATTAACAACAACATGCCATTTACTTTGAGTGTGGGAGTTTCAGGAGCTCAGATATATTCTCTACTTACTTCTGGGTGTGAGCTTGTGTGTGGGGTTGATAGCTGAAAGTGGGCTGCCTCTGCTGAGCCTGAGCCTGAGACTGGGCTTGGGCCTGCGTCTGCGGAGTATGTGCATGCGGCTGTTGCGACTGCCGTGTCTGCGATTGCGCATGAGTGTGTTTCTGCTGGCTGAGAATCTGCAACTGCAGGAAGAGCTGCTGTTGCTGGAGGAGTCGGGCGTAGGCCGAATCCATGGGCGGAGGGGACTTCTCTGCCTTCTGGTCTGGAGGAATGTACTGGTGGTACTTGAGCTTTTTGACTTTAGGCTTCACATCTTTGGGCTTCTTGTGACGGTTCTTGTCGGAAGATTTCGACTGGTGGTAGAGAAGACGGGCTGGTCTGAACTTGGCATTTGAATGAATTGAATTGGAAGGATTTGAATTTGTTAATGTTAAGAAACAGATGATAGAAAGTTCAAGGACAAACTAACCTTGACAATAGCAGGAACAGGTATTGAGGGAGTAGTCTGGCTGTTGTTAGCACCAGAAAGCCCCTCATCCTGGCTTTGATCAGGGGGGTCTCTGCTCACACCACCCTACCCACAAATAAAAACAAAGTACATTTACTTTTCTAGGCTGATATTAAAGAAATGCTGCTTTCACACTGGCCTTGTTATGAGATAAAGAGATTTATTAGATGTATAGAGTGTTATTTTGGGGTATTTCAGTGTTATTATTTTAGCCTTATAGGGCTTAAGAATTAGCCACCAAGAGCTACTTGGTGTTTTATAACTGGATGGACAAAACATATTGCTGTTTCTTATTCCTTATTTAGCAACGGCAAGCCACAGACCAAGTCCCACATAGTCTAATTTTAAAAGTTCTCCTGCATCGTGACAATCAGGGAACAAAAAAACCCCCAAAAAACAACAGAAAGGGTCATTTCAATATTCTGGCTTTTGTCTGTTTCCAAAACACAGGATTAAAGTTAAGATTCAGGGCTGTGGTTTTCACTGATGATGACCTCACACAGGCAAAGGCAGCCTAACAGTGTGCTATTCTGTGAGGTACGAAATGTACCACAAACAATGTCAACCCAAGTTGGTAAGTAAACAAATAGTCAGTAGGATTCATCGTGGATACTATCATGGAGAGTACTACATGACGTATAGTACTTCACTAGCTATAATGCGTTTCAGTTAGATGTAAAGTATAGTTGTCTTCTTGCTTTGATAAACTGGCCGGTTGAGCTCAGTTTCACTCGAAGCGGTTTAACCTTGGAGTTGTTTTATCGTATCCACTCCACTGACAGACATCTGGTTCCAAACAATACTAAACAAGCACATGGCAGGATGTAATAAAAGTGAACGATTGTATTTACGTGACCATTTTATAGTCTTTGGCAACTTTTTTTTTTGCTATTGTTGCCTTAAATTTCATGCATTTTGCTTTGACTGTATCTATTTTCTTCTCATTTCCTCTTCATGATTGTAAAGGTAAATTGAACAGACAGGGAGACTGCTTGACAGTTTATAATCCAAATAGAATAATTATCCCGAAAAATGCTCATGTATTGATGTTTCCTCCGCAAAAGTATTCCAAAAAGCTTTAAACAAACCTTTGGGACTGACATGACGCACAGAGGGATGACGATTCAGTTGAAACATTTAAGAGGCACAGGTCTAAGAGATATAAACAATTGTGCTCTGGCATGAATTTCAGTCAAGGGACCGTTGCTGTTGGTGACGTTGGAATGAGGTCACTGTGAGTGAAAGGTAAGCAACAACGAGCTGTGCCGCCAGCACGGCTCAGCATGCAGGAATGTGACACCTGCCTCGGTCAACTCAGTCCAACAGTGGAAAACAGAGGATGGTGCAGTTCACTCTGCTACCACATGAGGGCAGCAGAAATATACTGGTGGTAATGATAGCTGCTCAGTGTGGGAGCTCGAGTGAGAGAAATGGATAGAACAAAGCATGGAGACGAGGCATGTGTGAGTTTTTTTTTAACCTGTCGTGGGCTGGTGAGGGCAGGTGAGGACGAGGAGGAGGCCGTACTGCCGACAGCCTCAGATGAAGGGCAGGCCGAACCCTGCGACTCATCACTGTGGTGCTGCTCTGGAGACAGACTCTCGCTGCTGCTGTCCTCCTCAAATGCATACGAGTCCTCTTGCTTAGGGAGCTTACCATGGTTTACTGCAAGAAGAACAAAAACAGAGAGACGTGGGGGTATCAGCGATGTGATATCTATCAACCTACAACCCTTTTACACCTAGAAACAAAACAAAACAAAAGCTGTAAGTTCACACAGAATGCATTCGGATTGTCTTCAATCTGCCAGGCTTGCGTTGTTATCAGACCGTAACAGAAATCTGCACAGTGTGAGCTCAGCCTGAAGGAAACGATCCACCCAGAAACTTCAAAGATCACCTAACCTAACAGTATCGAGCAGCATTGCTACAATTGGCATGGGATGTACCATCTAACAAATTTGCATACTAAGACACAAATTAGAGCTGTTACAATATTACTATGCTCAAAAAAAAATCCAGATAACACTAATGAAAATTTGGAAAAATATAGATAGGTGAATTAAACTAAAGTGCAAAATCTAAACATAACTAAATGCAAAGCAAGTGTAAAACTGTCACAATCATCATCAGCATACAATTATCATAAGACCCATGATTCAAGACACTAAAAGCACATTTTAATGCCAGGAAGACATGGAATACTTTAATATGTCCCTTCCAGTTGTTTATGGCCTAGATATTACACTTATTGAAGCAGCCATTCAGTACTGCTGCCTCCAGCCGGCTGACGATCAGACTTTACCACCAAACGACTTCATCTGCGATCGAACACGGCAAATGACCGCGCAGGACTACCAGCGCTGTGTTCAACCTCAACCTGTTTTTTAAGTGGAAACAGTTCTCAGTTTAACACGCTGTTATGTTACCCAAGCACAATATCTATGAAAGTTCGATCATTCTGTGCTGTTGATAGGGTAAGACCTTTGTCCCACAAACCAAATGACTGCAGACTTTTTCCAAAGCACCTCGAACACCATTTCAAGAAAACATTTCATTCAACCCACAAACCACTGGACCATTTTAACATCTGTACACGCTCCTGGTCAGCATGGACCAAGACACCCAGGCCCAGGAAGCGATAAGTCTCCTGATGCAATAAGTTTACAGTAGTTTAATTAAATGAAAATTTTAAATTTCTTATATAAAGAATTGACACTTTGTTAAAGGTGACAACCTAATCTTGAGGATGTGTAACATTATTTTAGAAATACTGATCACTCCAAGGATTTTTTTCTGATGCAGTTTGGTATTTCTTGGATTAGCAACAAAGTTATGGAACTTTTATTCAATTTCAAGTATTCTCAAAAGAAACTAACTATAAGCTAGCTTTAATCTAGAAGCTAACTACGAGCTAACTTTAATCTAGAAGCTAACTATAAGCTAACTTTAATCTAGAAGCTAACTATAAGATAACTTTAATCTAGAAGCTAACTATAAGCTAACTTTAATCTAGAAGCTAACTATAAATGATATAGAAATGTTGCATTTTGGAGGTAGGCTGGATGGAAATGCCATTTCAGGGGTTTGCAAAACTTTGCTGACTGAACGCAGGTGTGGGATTGACAGTGCAAGACTAAATGGACACATTGAACAATAATCCTTTGGCATGTCTCTGCTAAGAGAGTGGCTGATATTGTTAATTGGCATTTTGAGCTGGTTCTGTTTTTTAAACTCTTGGCACACAGGAACAAATAATCATTCATAGCCACAATCATATTTAGGGCCAGTTTCGAATTCCCACGTATGAAAGTGAGAAGGCAGAACTGACTTTAGAACAGTTTTTAGGCAGCGCTGAGAGCCATGTTTTGAGTTTTAGGTTTTCAAGTTTGCTTTTATTTTATACCAATTTTCTGGTGCTTATGTGGGGCATTTTAAGAAAAGCACAGTCCTGGATTGTCATAGTGGGTTAATTCTGTCCTGCTGAATAAACAAGCTGTCCTTGAATTTTTCAAGTTATATTGGAGTCGCATGTGTGTTTTTAACTTATTCCATGGCTGATTGGCAGCATGCATCCGATGTATGTGAGCAGAGGTATTCACACACTGCCTGTCACTCACACCTAGTACAGCACTCAGCTCGGAGGTGTTACGCTGTGTGGGTAAGACACTCACACAACCACTTTACCTCCAGAACGCTCCTGATTGGCTGGCCCGATAGAGAGCACAGCTTTGATTGGGGTAGTTAAGAGCAACTATCTAATGGAGCTCAAGGGACAGAGCCAGGGAGGGAGGTGGTAAAGGCTGGAGTGTGTGTGTGTGTGTGTGTGTGTGTGTATTGCTTACTGTAATATATCACTGTGAAAATAAATCTTGTAATGTTGATGTAAAAATAATAAGAATA
>VURO01012520.1:1320-16143 GCA_015108175.1 Pelvicachromis taeniatus
TAGTCGTGCTGTTTGTGACCTTTTCAGAGCTCGTTCAAGACCAGATGACAGTGACCCTGTGAGTCTTCTTTTTTTTTAAATCCACCGTTGACCTCGGACTTCAAGACAAGTCATACAGTGGGCTGATCTCCTAATAGCTGGCAGAGCAGGGTCACAGAGGGGATAAACACGGTCACGTGAACAGAATTCCCAGCTACACTGATAACTGCAGAGGGCTACAACTTTTTCTGACACAGTAGGGTATTATGGAGCACTTCAGATTTAATCTGCACTGGCATTCTCCACTATGATCAGGCACATTAGAGCCATTTGAGTTTTTGGAGATTAACTATTTATTTGCGCACCGTAGACAGGTGGCAACACACAAAGGCAATTTTGGGGGAGGTTTGAGGTTTTATTTACAAATGATCAGAAACAAACTATTACAATGATGATTACTTTCCTGTGGATTCTTTGCTAAAGCTGCCCTGGGAGGAGGCCACACTTTTTTTAGGCTGGAGAAAACCCTGGTTGGGATTTCGACTTATATGTGGCATGACATATGCTCGAAAAACAGAAAAAAAATTCTTATGAACCTGTGAAAGTGGATAAAGTCAATGGATGCCTACAGCACTGTGTGCCCCGTGACCGTGTCGAATCAAATCCAAGAACTGAAACCATCATAAAAAGTGAATTTCTCTCTGATGACATAGCTGGGCATTAAGCATTCATGACATAACATTTGCTCCCCATGGTTTTCCAAACAGCTCAAATGTTGAATCATCGCACTGTATCAGCTACAGCTACTGGCTGTAGCTGATACAGCTATAATTTAGTTTCTTGGATTACTATTACCCATGAACGAAACCCTTTTTTTGCCCTCAAATACAAAGAAAAAAAAAAAGAGCTGTTAAAGAGAACGCCTAATGGTCAGTACATGAGGAGTAATGAAAAATTGTATGTAGCCCAGACATAGTGGGCTGGAAGGGACAGAGTAAGGTGTGCATAGAAGATCACACTGCATTAAGGTACTAGGCAATAAAACACAAAAACTGAGACAACCAAAAAACAACCTCCTGTATACCTCCAGGCCAATCAGGAAGAGCTGAAGTTTGTATTGGAAGCAGTTGAATTCCAGCTGCCAATATCCAGAAACCGCGCTTTACATCAGATATTTATATAAAAACTAAAACAACGAGGTCAGTGCCTGCCTCAGCCTCTCTTTCAATCAGTGCCACAACTGCTGCCAAGATGTCCTTCTCTTTAAATGATATTCATTAGGTCATAAAAAACTGAGAGGCTCAGTGAAGTGCTTTTTAATGCCAGTGATTTCCATCTGTCCTGTAATCACTGTACATTCTCCTGAATGAAAATTCCAAATATTGGCCTTGAGCTTCAACCCTGAGATAACAGCTGATATATGCATCTCTGTTTAACAGTTAACACCCACCCATCCATCAACCTGATACACACACACACACACGCACAGAGTCAAACAGCGGCATATTAGCGTGCATAAGATTTGTATTGTGTGTGTGTTGGATGGTGGGGGTACTGAACGGCTTAAGAATCAGCTGAGAAGCCTCCTGGCATCCACATGCTCATGATATAGGAACAAAAGGCACTGAGATCATATTTTTGTTTAGTTTTTGTCACTTCTCTTTAGAGGATGTTGCAACAATCTGATGTAATCTCAGCAAACATTGATTGTGTCACAGAGAATGCAAACGCCAAGGACCCTCTCCTGTTTACGCATATGTATTCAAGCCCCCTCCCCAACTGAGAGATCGCTATAATTACTGTGAGCAGATTAGCAAGTGGCATGACTGTCACCCACAATTTCCGCTTGCCTGTCTGTTGCACACAGAGACCTGCATGTGACAGGTTTCCTGTCAACCCATAAATGCACACAACCATGAAACTCAAACAAGATAACTACGTGGATTACACAGAAAGTTGTAAATAAAACCCTGCTTTTACATCTTGAAATCCATCCAGTGCTCACATGTTGGGCTCTATTCTAATCTGTAATCTGAGATTACATCTAACCTAACAGATTATATCCCTCCGTCTGGACGTTTGTGTGGACGGGGACACAAATGTGTGAAACAAGGCTCTGTACAGTGTATGACTGTTTTCTAGCCAGCGACATCGGTTTGCTCTGCATAAAAGTGTCTTTGTTTGCCTGTGGTTTACAGTTTGGTGTCAAGAGTGATGCTAATCTAGAACACCGTTACAACCCTATATCACAAGAAATACATGCCAGGGCAAAAAGTTGCTGTACTATTAAGTCAACCATGAGGAAATGACTGTGAGATAAACAGGATGACTACCAAAAAAAGGAAAACAGCACACCAACAGCCACAGCCTGCACATTTACATGTAAATACACACATAAACACAGGGGCTGAGAAAGGAGGAACTAACGTCACCCACAACATCTTATTTATAGAGACTCTGAGCAGTGACACAAAAACAATGGGCAGACTGTGCCGAGAACATGGTTAAATAGCACTTGACAGGAAATGCAAATGAATGAGTACGACACCAAGGCTATTTAATGGCACCTGGTCATTAGTTAAAGCAGATGTAGCTTATTTCCATAGAACATGCTCTGAAGGGGAGGCAGTGTGACAAGCACAAACGTTCCACTGCTATGCTTTTGCATACCATGAAACTAATTTCATTTCAATACTGTTAACTAGGTTTGAAATGATTATCATTTTAATTGATTTGTTTGACTGACAGTAAACAGTGTTGTTTGATAACCGGGATATCATTTAACTTGGTCTTTTAAGAAAACTGAAAACATCACTCGATCCAGTTTGTTAGCTGTGCGGCTCTGCTGCTTTTCACTGATCATAAATGAAATATCTTTAAGTTTTGGAGCATTACCAATGACATGAGGCCCCTTATCATTGGATTTATGAACGCTCAACTTGTGAAACAGTTAGGTATGCCTGATTATTTATCAAAGATTTTTATACTGTATATATAAACATTCAAAATAGACATAAACATATGTGAGACATGCGGAAACACTGGCCGTGAAACAAGAGCACCAGCGTCATCTCTCAAACACCAAAACAAACACACACAGCGCGCGCACACACACGCACACACACACACAGCTGGACCAGCTACCACAACAGACGAGAGAAACTTGGATTACAATACACACAAAGGAGGAGTGTGACTTTTAAAGGCACATTTGTTAAAAGCACTGTTAAACAATTACATATTTACATGGAAAATATTTATAGGTTGCTACTTATCTTTTAAAATATTACATAGCAATTTGCCCATCTGTTATAGAGAGAGAGAGAGAGAGAGAGAGAGAGAGAGAGAGAGAGAGAGAGAGAGAGAGAGAGAGAGAGAGAGAGTTTGTCCATCTAGAAAGTCAACAAGCATCCTTGACTAAATGTGGTGTTTTTTTTACCTCATTTTACCATCATATCTGAATAGTGATTCAAAAACATTAATACATAAACCTCCCCCCCTTCCAGCACGATGTTTTTCCACTCCAAATCCAGGCCAAAATTTCCTCTGGGACCCTGGGAGTCCATGTGGGGGTTTTCAGGCAGACAGGGAGGATGAAGTGATCTCTGGACGGCTAAAGGGAACTGCTGGCCAGATGAGTAAGGGTCTGAGTAAGTGTACTTTCTCTTGACAAAAATCTCCATTGGAGACTGGATTCGGTTTGTGTTTGTTTGGATGGAAAACGCAACTCTGACAGTTAAACTGCCCAGCGTAGTCACAATTGAGCAACAGTGGCCAAAATATGGCTAGTTATCATTTGTCACTTAAATCTTCTGAACGATTTTTATGTGCATGTTTCCAATAATGAATGATGCAGAAAATAAGTGCTCAAGCTGTTTTATTAGGTGTAACTTATTCAATTCTAATACAAGATCTCCCAGTGACATAAAATGGATGGACAAAAACATTTTAGGAATATCATGCAAGTAAATGCAACAACATTAGCACCAAAAACTCCTTGGGTGATGCTATCATGTCAAAATCTAATCCCCGTGTTGGATCTATGCCACAAAGAATGAAATCAGCTCTGAAGCAAAACTCTAACCCAGTACTAGTGGCCAGTGAACGCAACACAGTTATAACATGATTATACATACAGTTGACTCAACACTTCACTAAAATTGTTTCAACAAAAGCTGAACATTCCTGGCAGGAGTGTTGTATTAAGTCATTTTAGTTTTATCTAGTTGTGCCTAATGAAGTGAAAATACAGATAAAAGGCATGGGAAAGTCTTCTGAAAATGACACCACAAAAGAAATACAACCCAAAAATAGTGACGGCAAAATTAATAATATATATTTAAACAAATGATAACGTGGCTGACAGTAGTAGCCCCCAATGCTTTTATATTCCCATTCAGTTGTGTAATATGTGACAAGAGCAGAGGCTGTAACACAGTTTAGTATTCAACGCCATTGTAAGTAGGTACCGGTAATCGTGGATGGATCCACATGTTTTGATTTGGCACAGAAATCACGCCGGATGCCCTTGCTGACGCAACACTTCCAATTAACCAGGCTTAGCGTTGCCACTTAGAGCACACTAGCTTGTAACTCCCTGAGTTATAAGCTAGGCCTGTGTCTCTGCCTGATCTCCCATCTTTTGGAATCTATTGTGTGTAAGGTGAATGCGTTAACCACTACACATTTAGAGCTATCGACACTATTATTTGACAAAGATTTCATTTTATATATTAGTTATAGCCTTTCAGTCTGCTCCAGTCTGAGGAGACAGATCTAATTATGCCTCCCTTTTCATTTCTAAAGCATATTCTTATAAGAAATCTCAATAAAACTAACGTGAGACATAAAAGAAGCCCACTGGGCTGTGCTTGGCCCAGATCAATTCAAATGAACAATTTGTGTGTGGCTTTCACAGATCAACAATGCATTAGACCCATTTTTCTATAAATAATGAAGCATTGCCCAGCAAAGAGGATGTAACGGAAGAAGTGCGTCATACTGAAAACTAGAAGTGAAACCACTGTAGTGACATTTGTAACGCAGGTATGTCTCACAGGAAATTACAGAGAAGGGCAAAGAAAAAAACGATAAGATAAAGATTCAGCAGATCTCAATGTGGACACGCGTGTTAGTATTAACAAATGTGAGGGAATCGCACCTTTCAAATGTAATACCTGAGAAACACATGCGAACATGTAAAGAACATGTGAAGAAACGCACCCACACACATGCAAACACAATGACCAGTTCCACCACACCCGAGTCAAGTGCCTAAACATTTGGTGAAGCCGGACCTTCCTGCACAGGACAAGAAAACCCCCCAAAAAACACTTCAGCTTAAAAGTGCTGCCACTATTAAGATAAAAACAAAAGAAACAATAACACTGGACAGTCAGCATCCTGAAACCTAATTTATCCAAAGAAATAAAACAAGTGTTTCCTTCGAGCTTTTAAAGCATTCATCTTGTGCTTGAGTTTAGAGCCTTACTTCCTCCATTACTTATATTACATTGTACATTTTATGCTGGCGGATCAAGCGTTCTTGAGCCAGCCGTGAGTTTTGAGCTGGGAACCGTTGCAGCAATAAAAGCGATCAGAAAACCACAACAACAAAAGAAGACAGAGTACATTTTCTTTTATTCTTCTCCATAACAAGACAGTTCGAGACAATTTCTTCTTCATCTTAATCTTACTGCTGTTAATGTACTACGCACACTAATTTGGGTCACGCCGTTTCCCTCTAGATCATCACAGGCCGGCTGTATAATCTTGGCAGTGACAAATAGTTGTTGTATAGATAAATTCATGTCACGTGACTTCATCAAAGTGATAAGGCTGGCAAACAACTGAGAGGACAGATTGTGGAGTCAGAGAAACTGACGTCAGACAAGCACAAGTGAGCTGTTTGTTAGTAAGCAGCAAAGGTTAATGCAGGTTGTCCTCACTTAGACTGTAAGGCAGACTACAACTGCAATGAGCTTTCAGCTAACAGGTCTAGGTTTGCATAACTGAGTGAGACCAGGGCCACATCCCAGACTGATGTCTGGTCAGATTATCCAGGTGGATAAATACTAGCTTGATCATTTATTAATAAACAGTTTGAACGGCAGACTTGTCACTGCAGTTAATAAAAGATGTTTTATTGCATTTGTGCTTCAATGGCTGCATTTCATTTACAGCAGCCAGTTTCAGGGTGTCATTGTTGTGGGCTGGCTCAATGAAAGAGTACACTGAGGTTATTAGATACACCTGTACTCCTCTTGCTATGACAAGTTAAAATGGGTGCTGTGCCAAGCGTTTGTCAGTTAGCCACTTCACAATGCTAATGCAGTACTTCTCTCTCTCCTTGTGTTTCTTCTAAGCCTTTCATCTTAAAAAATATGTATACCAGTTAATCTGCACCTCCTTTGTTTAATCAGCATCTAAATCCAGAAATATATAAAGTTGTGATCTTAGGTTGAGCTGTGTCTGTGGCGACTAATGGCCAGTCACAACAGCTGAGTCTATTTGTGCCCCAGCGACATATTGATTCCAATGATTAAAATAACAATTAGACTGATATGAGACAACAGATTAAAGTCAACCACTATCATCCATAAAGCCCATCTTATATACCGACACCAGTCAACACGTCATACAATACAGACGTTATGGTAATACATTAGTGCCTCCCTAGTTGTGTCTGACATCACAGACATTCGATATGCCCTGTGGCCTGAGTGTATTTTCCCACTCTATCAAATGGCTAACCCAGAGAAACAGACCAGTCACGCTCAGATTCATACCTATAGCCAATTTAGAGTCACCAATTAACCTAACGTGCATGTGGGAGGAAACCAAAGTACCTAAAGAGAACCCGCACAGTCAGTGGAAAACATGTAAACACTTTGAATCAGAGACTTTTTTGCCAACCACCACACAGCTGTCCCATTTCTTTTTCCCACATTACAGTGGACCATTTGTTATGTGCTGCACATTCTTTACATTAAGGTGACTCAACTTAACCGTGAGCAAGAAAGCAAACTTTTTAAAACAAAACACAACATATACACAAGTGGTGACATAAACAAAAGAGCAAATGTAAAATAACAAATAACGCCTGTAAGTTAGCACTACAGCATATGGTTTACGTTCAGCCTTTTTTAATAGAAAACTCTGCCTTTCTTACACTGACATGAATTACTTTAACAGTCTAAAGAAAGCAAGCCACTATTGATATTAGGGACTGAGCTTTTTCTAGTTCGACAAGTCATAAGGTCTGCTGTGAAAAGGACCGAGTTGGTGGTATAAATTTTGATAGCAGCATGAAGTGGGTGCAATCAAGTCAGCAGCTTGACTGCAACTAAATTCAGTCCACTGTGAAGAGGATAAAAAGAGAAAAGAAGTGTATTTAGACAGAGGCATCCTGGCTAGCAAACTACATAATAGACTAGTGTTTCAGCATTGCTGGGTAACCACAGGGTACTGAGTGGTGAAAGTGAATGTAGAGGTATCAGGTTTCACTGCAGCAGTGTCATAGTGAAGATAAACAGGGGTCAGAAGTGTGGGACGGACCTGACCCGAGGGTCAGTGAGCACATCAGCTCGTGTCATCTGAGTCTTCTGTCACCTACACATATAACACACTCACACACACACTCACACTCACATATACATATATATATATACATTACTCAGCAATATACTCTTTATGTTGTATTTACTGACAAGTGCAGAATTTGCTCATCGACTATGCCTAATAGCTCATGGTTTAAAGGAGGACATTAATGCAGGAGGAGTAATGTTAGGCAGGAAACAGCCTCATTAAATCAATGTTATAATCTCATAACAAGCCATGAGCGGCCTTTGAGAAACGCTTCGATTCTGGGTGCTGAGTCCACCGCTGACACTGAAACCACAGACCTTATTGCCTACGTTTCACTCTCTGGACAGCTCACGGTCCTGACCTCATACCACCCACAGCTCGCAATCATTAAACAGGCTGTCGTCAAGATGCGAATCTATTGCCGCTCTGAAGACGATGGCTCTCAGTCTGTGGAAGGCGCTCGACAAATGTGCAACACTCGGAGAACGTGTAAAGGAGGCGCGCACACTGTGACGAAAACAGGTTGTCTAAACGCCTGTCAAGATCTAAATTACACAAACAAAGCAGTGACAACAACTCACTTCACATGCAACTGAAGGTGGAAGGTCACAGAGGAAAGGCTATGAGGCGCTGTGTGTGTGTATGTACAACAAACCACTCGCCAAAACCAAGGGCAGGTATGGGATTAAAATGTGGTCAGTGAAGGAAAAGACCAGCAACTGAAACTGATGTGGTTCCGATTCCTCTAATTTGAAAAACCACCACACTCCTCAAACTCAGCCAACAAAAACTGAATATTTTAGAGGCTTTCTAAATTATAAAACCTCACTTTATTGCTTTAAAGTCTTTAGGCTCAACATTACACTCTCTTTGAAAATACAATCAGCGTGAAAGTGATGTGTCGCAGCAGGCAGACACTGAACAAAGTCAGTGGCCAACAAGGCCAAAATGACTATACTGAAAACATCAGTCTGACTTAATGGTGGTGGCGGTTATATTGTTGTTGTTGTATCATATTGAAAAAACTGCCTTAATTTTATTATATCACAACTGAAGATTTTCAACACATACATCAGCAGGGACAAACCAGACATGACGCTCAAACATTAATGACGCCCCCATCTGACAAAAACTATCTGCTGTCTCGAGGTGTGTACGCCATCAAGTCTGCACATGATCCGAGTCTAAAAGAGGCGTTTTATTGGTTATCGTGGGGAATACTGTATCACCACAATCTCAACAGTCATCAGTGCGTTTTCACTCTCTGTGGGAGTATGGAACACATGACACGAAGCCACTTTAAAATGAAGCTACCTACTGGGATTAATGTTTGAAAAATATTACTCAGTGTTATGCGGCAGTCTCAACTCTAACATTACAAAATATGGTCCAATGTTCACATAAGAGGCTCTCAGCAACCCAGGTTCAATGCTTCAAGACCCACAAGCAATTTTAGCTCATCTCTAGGAAATGACTAAGGTCCGACTTGCCAGAACAGCAGCGGTTTCAAAATATAAACCCAGCGCTTCCTTTCAAGACAATAAAAGGTAATATATGGACTCACGCGACCAACGGTGCTATTGACAGTCAGGGATTAAGAGGCCTAAGCCACACCCATTCAGTGTGTTTTCAAAGCCTTTGTTTTACCTCGCTCTCTAGAGAGTTGAATTAAAGGGGTATATGACTACAAGCCAAGCTCTAGCACAATGTGTGCTCTGGGGCCAAGAGGGGAGATACTCATCAGGTTGTTGAGGGGGCTTCCTGAGGACTTTTACTCATTGGGAATTTTTGATAACCCTTTGGCTCTGCTCAAGTATTAGGAAGGGGACTGTTGAAATGCGAGGCACATTTCCAAAAGAACAAAACAAAACAGAAAAAAAACATGGCAACTGACCTTTTGGAAACTTTCATTGTACATTTACAGCAGGACTGGATTGCCACTGAACTCTGGTTTCCCATCAGCCCTTCCTGTGACGCAGGCCTGCGATTTCATATATAGAAACTGGGCAGCTGCTGAGAAAATACCTCGTGTTCCTCACACCCACTTCAAAAGGCTGCAAAGATCAGCTGTGGCTGATCAGCTGAAGAGCAACAGTGAGAGGCAGAGTCAATGAGACAGAAACCGAGAGATACTGGATAACACGAGGAACCGGGTTTTGTGGTCAGAGTGGTCTGGATGTTTAATGAGTTAATACTATACTTTGTTACCATTTCCAACCAACAATCACATGAACGTCCCTTTATTAGTCATATTTTTTTAATAGTGAGGGAAGAAACCAAACCTTTGAGGATATACCCAAAATGCCCCTTTAGCATTCAGGACAGTAATCAGTCTTGGCAAGAAGAGATATCAAAGTAACTACCTAAACTTCAAAATGTACAAAAAGCAAACTTTTGTGGATTTGGCATACAGCTAGTTCAAGTTCCGAAATACGTACACTACATTACTTTAAAAAAAAAAAAAATGTCCACTGTGGTTCACGCTTTATAACACTTGATATCAGGCTGAGAATATTTCACCGGTGCTTGTTGTTGACTACAGTATAAACACAGCTTAAACGTGTTGCCACGTTGCCAGATAATAAAATATGCAGGATTATAACTTCCTTTTGTGTATACATATCGCATGTTGGCATGTTGTAAGATCCAAAAACACAAAATGTGAAAAATTACTATTTGATGTGTTTATTAAAAAAAAAAAAAAAGAGCTTTCCAAAAGTCACTACAATAACACCTCGTCATAAACTACTTAAAGTGCTGCTTTCGTAGCTTACTGGCATGCTGAGAAGCCAGTAGCTGCATGCAAGATAAGAACACACACCAATAAACATGCACTTGCTCAGCTTTACGGTTACCCATTAGCAGGTAACATGCTAAAGACAACTAACATCATTGGGGTTAACAATTATCACGCTTTTAACAGCTTTCTGAGGGCGTCAGAAAGCAGGCTGATTGGCCTAAAGAGGACAGCCCCGAAGAGGCTCCGGTATTTCACACACAACCCATGGGCGTAACAGTGACCCACATGTAGCAGCCAACCAGCCAGTTGGTCGCTCGTGGATGAGTTTGCCACTGGCTGATGTCTACTAGCCAGGAAAATCAGCCTCAGCGCGAAAGACACACACACACACACACAATAAGGACTGACTCCAAAGGATTTCGAGAGGGTGGCCTCCACTGCAATAATGGGGAAGCTTTTCTGTCAAAGAGATGCTTGTTTTCTCCTCCTTAGGCATGAAAGAGAATTTGTCTTGCCAGCCAGGTCTATTTATATTCACAAGAGCATTCTTGAGCATTGCCACGGTCACGTGGCTCACTGGGCAGTGGATATATACTAGTGATAGATTGGAGGGGTTCTGCATTAACTCTTAAACTGACACCACCATAGAAAAGAAAAAAAACTTTAATTTCCACGAACCTATCAGACACATGTCAGAGAGTATACCTGGAGCAATACCAGGTGTGGCACATCACTGGCTCTGCAGGGCACAAACAGCGCAAAAGGGGAAAAAGTGCTTGACCATCACCTTCAGTTAGATAAAGTTGGCTACGTGGTAATTGAAGGTGGGTGCATTGGCAGGCTGCAATAAAGGGCCTGATATGATAAAATCCCCATTCACTCTTTCCTTATGGTGACTCAGAGTTTGCATCACACCTATAAAAGCCAAGGCTTGAACAGGTTCACTCACTTTGCAGTGGATTGTTATGCCCTGGAGGAGTAGAGGACACGCCTAATAGCAGTGACTCACAAATCAACAGCAAGACAGGGTGCAGGCAAGCCTAGTCTGTAAACATGTTATCTAAATACTGTTTGTTCAACTTGACATACATAAACAAGTTCTCTATCACATAAATGGGTGGATATTATGTAGTGTTAACCCTTATCCATATACCTTAAACAAGGTAAGATCAACCACTATATTTCAAATTTTCCAATAAATTACAGAAATAAAAGATAACAGAGTGCTCTCACACCTGTATACACCCAGGGAGAAATACATTTCCACCAGTTTGATCTTACATTCTTTAATATATATAAAATAATATATAATCATGAGAATACACAATAAGTAGATGACACACCTTGACAAGATAAAATTGTTAAAGGGGAAAAGAAGAAGAGGAAAAAAGAGAGACAAAGAAAAAAAAAGCAGGGCCTTCTGTTCATTATCTTAAGGTCTGGTCTAAGATTTCCCAAGTGCTGCTTAAACATGTCCATCATTAGCTTAACACAGAGAGTCATCTTTTCCATGTTGTGCATTTCCACTGTCACATCTATCCAGATATTTATGGTAGGTACTACATTCGCCATCCATCTTTTGGCAAGTCTTTTTCTCTGCTGCTATCACTATATATTTATTGATGCCTTTTGCTGATGAAAGTACTTCTGGCTACACTTCTGGCAAAGTCTAGCCCAGACATAAGCTCTTTAAGTCAGATACTAAATCGTTTTGTTTGTTTTTTTCACCGCTTTCGTGTGTCCTTTTTGACCTCCAAATACAGTAAGATGCAAAAGTCTTGAGCCACCACTGTTGTCCATATATTTGCTTTCTTGTCATTTTCAAAGTGATCTTGTGCAACAGTTCTGCAGGCTTTCTGAAACTTTATCAAAGTTTTTATTTGAACATCAGAGGCTTTTGTTATTTTCAGTCCAGTCCTTGTAGCAGACTTTTCAGAGGAATGTTTTTTATGTTGTTTTTTTTGTTAAGCCACATAACACCTATGAATTATTCAAGCATAAAAAAGGCACCTAACTCAAGGGATGAACCAGTCTTGTGTCTACACAGACAACTTAGCAAACAACCTATGTCAAATAGAGGAATAACAGACTGTTATAGCACATCATTTGTTCCTGTTCCTTTTGTTAAATCTACCAAAGCTACCAAAGATAGCACGGGCTGACGACACAGCTTGATTTCTAAAGAGCTATTAGCCAAAAGAGCAGTACATCATTGAGTGTCTACAGGCATCTACAGTGGAGGCTCTGTCATGGTTTGGAGCTGCGTTTCAAACAGAGGTCTTGCTGATATTGTCAAAATTGATGGAATCGTTAACGTAAAAAAGCACCATCAGATTTCGATCAGTGCCATCTGGAAAGCATCTGACAGGCAACAGCTTTATTTTTCAGCATGACAATGATCCTAAACACACTGCCAATGCAGTAAAAACATACCTGGATGGAGAAAAAAAAAAAAAAAAAACAATGATTCACTATCAGTCATGGACTGAACTCCTGAGAGCCTGGTGTGGGATCATCTAAAGGCAGCCGGTATCCAAAATATAAAGAAATACTCAAGTTTTTTCACAATACTGTAATCATTGTGTAATTGTATATTTATGTTACAATATTATTATTGGCCTAATAATATATTACAACATATATTACTAAGCCAATGAATAAGATAATTCATAAATTATAAATGAAGTAAATGTGTTATTCTCTGTTTGTGAGCTATGGTTGGGTTCCTAACAGTAATAATTAATTATTTCCAAGGAACATCAAATTGAATGTTTCATGTTTCATCTTGTTATTTCAGTCTCAAGCTCACATGCATAATTCAGTCGTTGATTTCTGCCATATTGCTCAACCCCACCTCACATCACGAGTGAACTCGCTCAACAAGTTAAGCATCTTCGACAATAAAAAGTTACTTTCTCACACCAAAGATCTGCAGGTCTTAAGAGCTGAAGAGTGGGATGTCAATACAGCCCCTGGCATATATTTAAATACGGTCTTATTTTTTGTTTGCTTTTTGGCATGTCTCAACATGTTCCCCAGGAACATAAAGAAGTCACGCTGACTTACCACACACACCCACACCACTCTCTGAGAGTGTCCTGGTACTTAATAAGACCGTTTGAATAATTCAACCAACTACAGGCCCAGAGGAGGGAAAGGGACTCCAGCCATCATTAACTATTCACAGAAGCTGTATTATGTCAAACACGCATGTGCAAATATACTGTTTACACACAAACACAACAAGACCCTTACCAGATGAAAAGCCCCAGCTCTGAATCTACAAGGAGGCAGATGAAAGCTTTTGGGATTCTGACCGTCTACGTACTCTATGGAGACCAAACACAAGCACAAACTTGTGCAATATCCACTACAATATGTAAACACAAAAATTATAGCATTGTTAGTAGAGCTGTTCGATATGACAATATATATCGAATGACGATATGAAAGCATCTACCGTTTCATGTTATACGCTATCGTTTGTTGCGTGGTGTTGTAAAATAAAGAGTTTACCGCAATATTTTTTTGTATATTGCTGTACTGTGCAAATTATGCCGCAAACCAGTCCAACCACCTACGCAAGAATCACGTGAGAGAGTATGGAGCGACTTTACAGATGAGAAACAAAAAAAGAGCCGTCAGGTGCTCAAAATGAACCTTAGACTCAAACGTTAGAACGGGCTTTTCCCCGCAGCACGCCATGTAATAAATACTCACAAAGAAAATGGCGGCTGTTACAACTTATGTCTAAAAATATAGAGTTTCATGCATTGGTCAAAACACTCGGCTCCAGGTACATGACACCCAGCTGAAAACACTTCACGCAAGTCAATGGTGCTTGGATTCCTTTGGGTGGCGCTGTCACTTGGTGTTTGCTCGCTCTGCGGTAGAGTATCACTTCCTGTTCCTGTTCTAACGCACAGTGGTGTTTTTGAGTAGCTTATCTGCATAGCATTTTAATTAAAAACTTTTAGATAACTTCTTTAGTATAATAGTATAATCTTCACTTGCTTCTTCCGAAGCACACTCTCTGTGTACTCATTCGCTAATTCATTGCTAAAGTAGTCAGTCACTGTCTCTTTACTGTTTCGCTAGCTTAGCCTAGCTCGTAGCCAACTCGTTAGCAGCATGGCCTCTTCACCTATCTCTCCTGCACTTTCCTGCTCATTGTGTCAGATGTTTAGTTATCTGACACAATGAGCAGATAACTAAACATTGTGTCATAATAAGTAATGATAAGTAATGATACTTATCATTACTGCTAAGTATCATTAGCAGTAATGATACTTGTAATAAATGTAGCTTATTTGCAGCTCTGGAGGCCAGGATCACTGAATTGGAGACTCGGCTTCACACCCTTGATTCACCCGTAGCTAGCCAGGCCCCTGTATCCGGTGCAGCCGAAGGTAGCGTAGGCCCCGCTAGCTGTTCCCCAGCAAGCCCAAAGCAGCAGGGCGAAGGCTGGGTGACGGTGAGGAGGAACCATAGTCTTAAACTGAAGCCCCAGGTACACC